>VYZV01044572.1:5473-53627 GCA_013401275.1 Pandion haliaetus | reverse complement strand
TAAGAAAATAACTAAGCAGCCAGGTGCAAAGTGCCTGTGCCGCTTCTGCCTGCTTCCCACTCGTGCATTACAACTATTTCTACTTGTGTACCCTGTATCTAAAGGTACACCAACACCATACGTACCACTTATATCTGATCCCATTGCCAGCATTTGTGTCTTTTACTGAGAATACCGTTAGAAATGAACAGCTTTTCACAAGATGAGGATTTGTATCCAGAAAGCACTTTTATAGCTATTAATCACATTTGAAATGCAAACTGTATCTGGACTTTAATATGTTTGGAATTTTATCAACTTCAAAAACTACAGAACTTTTAATTGTCTCAGAAACATATCACTGAATGAATGAAACCACCTTCTTTGCATTAAAGGGATATAATAGGTGTTATTTTGGATCTCATGTTATTTCTCTTGGAGATGTGTTATAATGGTGCTTGGGGTTAAGTAGTATGTAATTGAAAAGATGAAATAAAATGATGAAAGTTTTAATAAAAGACATGCCAGAAAAATAAGAACACAAATCTTGTTATAAACAAGAAAGCATAGTATGGTTGAACTTTATGACTCTTATATGCTCTTTTTTTATTAATGTTTTCTTTACAACACTCAGCATGCCCTTAAAGCATTAAGCAAGTCACAGTATTCACAGTGGCGTTATATGTTGGCTAAGAATGGCTGCCGCAGTGTTCCCCACCTGTAATAGAAATGGAGTTTTATAAACAAATAAAAAAGGCAAAAAAGCTATAAACTTCCACACATTTGTGCTCCCTAGTTTGTAGAGTTGGTTTCTGTGAATGGGCACAGAACACTAGAAATCTCACTCCTGTTTATGCATTGAACCAAGCCTGCAGATCTGATGATCCATGCTCAGTATCCCAACACCATCACGATCTCATGTCCCTGCACTAAATAATGGAAGGCAGCACCCAGGAGAAGGACTGTCTTCCCCCAGGCCTGATGGGCTACTGTGGATTTGTAGTCCTACTTATGATTTCTCTTCTCCCCACTGCTACAGGCAGATTTCAAGCTCTGAAAATGCAGGATAGGAGCAGTCCCCATGCTCCCCTGGATGCAAGCACCACCATTTCAGTTGTGCAACACCAAAAATCCCCCTGTATTTTTGTACTCCCCAAAAGTGACTATTGCAGAGCATCTAGTAGAAGTCTCAAACTGAAGAAAACCTCTAGTACCTTGAGAAAAACATTATAGTCCTGGATCTGTGGCTTTAGTGAGCAAAATACCAACACCAATGGAAAGACATTTATCACTGTGGTACAGAAAGGGAGCATCTCATAAATGTTAATAATATTCCAACACTGCTGAAAGCATGGAGTTGTCACACACAGCCCTCCCCTCCACAGCAAACAGCAACTGAGGTGCAGATACAGACAGGATCTGAAATGAACCTACCCAGAGCTGGAGAAGAATCTCAATTCATTTTACTTATTGTATATTATACTTTAAGTTTAGTCTTTCTTGCTTCTAGCTCTTACTAAACCATTATTTAACTTCACTGGCCTACTAATAGCCAAATTCTGAACCTTACTATTTTGCTGAACTGTCCAGCTTCTAAAACTATCCCTAATGAAAAGTGTTCTCTGGCTGCTTTCTGTATTTGGGGGAAATGGGCAGCACGATTCAACAGATAATGCACACAAGCCTTTTGATAGGATGCTGTAAACCATCTTCCCAGAAACAGAGTTCATTTGCTCTCTAGCAATGGCATCTTTTATGCCATTTATGGACTCCATAAATAAGATTTCAGAGAGACCTCACAGATATTATATATTTTGTTTTGGGGTTCTCAAATGGAATATTCAAGAATATTGATTTTTGTAGTGCAGTTACATTGTATTCCTGAACATCAAAACACATTAAATATTTTTAGGTGGATACCTGAAAACAGACATCACATGCCCATTACCATGCCCAATAGCTACTTTCTTATAGAGACTTAGCTTTTCTAAAAGTGCTCAAGACATTTAGGGACACAAATCCTAAGGATTTTTAATTACATTTATAAACCTGTCCCTGTCTGCTATGTTTGAAAATAAATAAATAAAACTCAGAAAGACAAACAGAACAGTAACTCAGGAAGGTCAGTCCCACAGTCAGTAATCAATGCCTTTGTTCAATTCCCACCCCTGCCACCAGCTTTGTTTCTAGCTATGGGCCACTCACTTTTTCTTTTTCTCTCTTACAGCCAGTGTAATATTCTGGTAAGGGGAAGCTGATCAGGAAATACCTAATAGGCACATCTGGGAAGAGGCAAATATGCTGGAAACAATTGTTACATACTTTAAAGGGTAAGAAAGACTGCTTTGGGAAGCAAATAGTATACTTAAAAGTCTAGCTAGGGACAAAAAAAGACAACTCCAAAAGACAAGGTAGGAAGAACATGTAGTCCTTCTAAAGTCAATAGAATTTTGCCTTGACTTTACTGCAATCAAGTTTTCCCCATTAAACACACATGGATCCTGTATCCAGTATCACATTTCTTTCTACTTTCTGTACTTCCTTACCTATTTCACAACTTGGGATAAAAGCAGGATACAAGGGGAATGCTGAAAACCTGCCATCAGTGCGCTGCAGAGGAGGCCGATGTGCTGGCATGTGTGAGTCAGGATTGTTTCAGTTTATAATATAAACTTTTATCAGGACAGAAAGACAACTCCTGCAGCTTTCACATTTTCTGACACAGCCAGAATCCTTCAAAACCTGGCATGCTTAGAATGTGATCCCAAGTTCCATGTATTACATTGATTTTATAATTGATTATATTCCCGGGGTCAGTATCTGGAAACCTGTAAGACATAATTTTTTCAACTGACTTTTCTCCCCGGACAGCTGCTGCTTACAACCTCCAACTTTCCAATAGATGATGACAACACAGTGAACAATGGCTCAACTATTGCAATCATTCACTTCCACCCTGTGGGCTGCAATCCAAAACTGTCCTATACTTCATTTTTTCAATACAGTAAATAATTATTAGGAAGAAAGTGTCCAGATTTCCACTACTGTGAGTGTACTTAATTGCTAGCTGAAATGTTGCGACGGGTGATTCAAACACATCTGGCATGAAGCGATGTGCACTCCCACTACTGACCACCTTTTCCTCCACTCAGCAGAAGTTCATCTGAAGACACATCTTCCATTTGCAGCTCAATACTTCCAATACCTGCGTATTTTAAAGCCTGTTTTTTCCAGACATTCACTGCCTTGTAACTATACAGTTAAGAATCCAAAGTCCACTAAAATCAGTTAGAGTCTTTCCACTGACTGTGCAACTTTAGATTTAACCCAGAAAGATTTGGCTGGCCAGACCAAGCTTTCACACAGAAGTATGGTCCTTCTTATAACCTGAAAGCCAGTTGCTGTTTGGTAAGGTACATTTACTACTCCCAGACAACTTGGAGAATGGTGAGGTTGAGGATGTGGCATTGCCATTGCCCTGTGCAGGAATATATGCACAGGGTGCAAAGTCATACATCAGGAATAAACCACTAACTGCCTGTCACCTACCCCTGCTCACGTCTCCCAAGGAAATCCCTATGGGCAGATCCCATGAGTCACCTCCACATATGTGCCCCAGCAAGCCATTGCCAGAGTTGCACACTGCACAGCCCTAGAGCAAGCAGGGGCAAACACCTCTGCTCGGACTAGGGGGAAGAATGAAACAGAGAAAAACCATCAGTGAAACACTGGGAAAAGCTAAGAAATGAACCGACGCAAAGAACAAAACTCTCTTAGCAATGGCCTTCGAAATCCCTGCAGCTGCAGGATAAGCAACAGCAGAATCGCCTCTGCCCTCCCAACATGCCTGCAGCATGCAGGAAGGAACTAGTATTGTCTCCCACTGGTAAGAATACCTTACTTGGCGAGTCTTACTTGCTCAGGGATCTCACAGGGCTTGCAAACAATGACTTCACTTAGCAGGGAAAGTCTTGCCCTCCAAGCATGCCTCTGCGTGCGAGAAGGCACGGGGCTGGTGGTTCCCTTCCCAAGCATTGACTCTTCCCCAGAAATGGGGATCTGTCCCTCCTGCAGAGGGATCACTTTGTAATTTTTAGTAAACACCACCACCCTAACTGGCTTTAATTCCTGACTACTTCTTCAGAGGTTACCACTTCACCTTAGCTGGCAATTATTTTGCTGTGACTAATTACTGGTTTCAAAAGTACCAACTTTGTACTTACTGGGCTTTATGATAAAGAGCTTTAAACCCATAAACCTTAGCATTTTATTCATAGTAGGATAGAAGTCCAGTTATAGTCCTCTAGTGCAAAACGCATTATACAGACCTACCAGAAACCAATTCCTGCTCCAAGGAGTTTACAATTTAAATCTGTGATTGAACACTTGTTCACATCCTTATCTTGAGGGAGGTAGGTTGTTCCAAAGACTCTAAAGTGATTACTCATCCTATTCATGAATTCAGGAGCATGCATATATATTTGCACAACTGGAAAAGGCCACAAGAGCGGGAATAACAGCAGGTGGATGTAAAGAGAGATAATTGTGACTAATGCAATAAGCAGTGGCTACAGAACAGTAGCTGCCTAGCTGTTGCTGAATATTTTATTGGCAGTAGACTAGAGGCAAAAATCAAGGAGAGATTTGAAAAAGGACAATGTAGTGTTTTGTAGGCTTTAGGAGAGCTTTTCTTGTGCATTATTATAGGAAAAAGCATGAAAATGTCTGATGGAAATTGGATTAATGGCTTAATTTCTAGGGAGTATTAAATTACCTGGTACATCGTAGAAACATTTATAATTTGTAAGTAAAATGACATTAGCAATTTCCACAAAGCTTAGAGAAAGAGTCTAGACAAGAATTATTGTATTCAAATCCAAGGTTCACACTTCAGGACCATGTTTAACACCCATATCCTGTAATAGGATCCACCACACAGAGGAAGACATCCATTTTCCTACTTTCCTGACTCTGCTTTCATGCAGACAGGAGTCAGACTGGGAAATAACAGCACAGGAGAGTCACACCTGCTACTGAAGGTGAATGCAATCCCGCTGCAGCTGCACTGGTTGTGGATTATACAGCATCATGAACTGGGCAGGATCCTTTTGCAACATCATCCATCACTAAAATGCATTAGAGAAATAGAAGCTAGAAAACAACATAAAAATCTCTTCCTGCTAAATGGTGTTATGGACTGTGGGTTTCCTTCAGATGTGTCAGTATTTTACTTTTAGAGAGATGCTTCACTGTTGTGGCTAAAACAAATGTTGCAAGCAATAAAAATATTACAAGGCTACAAAGAGCCATTTCTCAGCTTGAAGAGGCCACACAGCTGAGATCCACAAGCAGAGGGCAGGAGTTGTGGTTAGCTCAGAATTACTTCAGACTCAGGGAAGGGGGTAGGTTTTGCCATTTTCTTCTCTGCTGTATTGTTTATTGAACATTCACATTTTAAAATTCATTTAACTTCCCAGTTACCTAATTTCTAACCCTCCCTAAAAATAGATAAAAATGTCTATTTGACGTTCTCTTATTTTTCAGGCTATCAAGAGGTACAGACTACATTGCCTGCCCTTTTAACAGGTGTTCTGGGATTTGTAGCTGTAAATCTTGCCCATAGAAAACTGCATCAGGGTGACGAGCACCACTGATAAGGGGGTCTAGCCATCCTACGAAGATAAGAAGACAAGCTAGCAAGAGCCTAAGAGCAGCATACAGGCATTATCACAAAGAGTAGCATGACTCTTCCTTCAAGGAATGCAAGAAGGTCACACCTGGCCCTGATTGCTCTGTGATACCATGCAGCTGCTTGCAGAGTATGTCACTATTCAAAGAAAACATGGGGGACAGAGCCTAGCTGTAAGTCATGAAAACTTGAGACTAAGTCCTACCATCAGAACATAAACCGAATCCTGTACTGTCTTTATGCACAAAAATACATTTTGCCTGTCAGTGTGCTCTGGGCAGCTTATTGGGTTTGTTGGAAGGTGCCCTGTCCCACATTTGCAGCAGGAGGAGGTACCGTCTTGGGCAGCTCTCCATCCCGCTGCACCACACAGCACAGCCATGCCAGGGAGATGGGGAGCACGAAGAGATTTCAGACCTGCTGATGCTATAGCAGGACATACTGCAGCGCTGTCATGGAGAGTTGCTACGAGGCAGGGCTGAAAGCTAGAAACAATACAGTAGAAGGAAGAAGGTAATAAATACTTGATGGAGAAGAATTTCCAACTGTTGGTTAGCTGCTGAAAAAAGGCATCAGGACTGTCAGTCTTTAATGTCTTTATAGTCAGTTGTGGCTATGCAGTGCAGCTCAAGAGCTGCAGATACAATTTATTTTAAAATATTCTGAATGTAATGCTAAAAATAATGGAAAACACAATTACCCACAAGGAGTGCCCTTTCTAATAATCTTTAAAACACATTCGCACTTAATGCCACCTTTTTAAACTTCTGCAAAATGCACTCAAGCAATGGATTCTGTGCAGCAGGGTATTAATTTAGCGCTTTAGTGCCAGTCTGGTTTTGCTCAGTTAACTTTAGGCTATTGCTGGTTTATTGCGTGAATAAATTAGTCAAGTCCTATTTATTACATATCTTTATTTGGCTTTACATCTTTCTTTTAAGCACTGACGGTGAAGGGAGGCAGCTGAGGCTCAGAGACATGGTGAACTGTTTAACATGTCAAGACGTTTGACTCTGTTCTGATCCATTGGCCAAAACCGTGAACATCACAAGCTGCATTTTATCTTCTAGGAAGTTTGTGATGTGCAGGGGGAAGCCAGCTGCCTGGTCATGAGCTGACTGATCACACAATAACATGGTTCCACTGAGCAGCAGCTTACTGTAATGGTTCCTACTGGCTTGATAAGGTCTTTTCAGCATGAAGATCGAATCGATGTCCCAAAAGGTAGAAAATCTTTGAGAGCTGTACATGAAAGAAATGCAATACCTCACTTGGTAACTTTAAATAAAACATACCTTTAAATTCTGATGGAGCCATTGGCTTTGCTCATTCTTTAAAAAACCTGCCAATTTCAGCAGCATTACTTCTCTCTCCCTTGACCGAGAAGTGATTTTACAGCCCAGCCTCTGTCTTTGCTCCACATTGGAGCATTCTGGAATGGAAGAAACATTAAAGTATTTGGGTGCCAGCAGCACATTGGCAGTAATGTGATTCAAGCATCTCCTAGCAACGAAGAGGGGCTGGTTATCCCCAGAACCACTGTATAAATTTTGACAAGGAGCCACACTAAAGCTGGGGATCTGGGTATGCCACAGCCTTAGGGGACAAGAGCAGACCCACAGCAATGCTATCTGGTCATCGCCTGGCAACACCCCACTTCCACCCTTTTTTCTTTTTCTTTTTTTTTGTTTTCTCCCAGGTTTTAATGTTATTTTTAATTCTAAATGACCTCATGGCCTGGCACATCCAAGTGTGTGAAAGCCCTGGCTATCTCTAAGGAAGTGTTGAGCCCTTACTCTGCATTAGACCACCTGAAACCAGTGGTGCTTCAGTGCCATACCCAGCATTGGTTCTGACTAGCTCACGTTCAGGCCAGGAGTCCTCCCTCTGCTGTCACTTCTGCAGTGCCCCCCTGGGAAGGCAGCCTTGGCACAGGGACAACATCACACTTGAGGTCCTACACACTGCACTGGGCAGTTTGGGCTTGGCTAGCATGGCACTGGGTACCGCGGCTCCAGTATTTCAATTCAGCTTTAGATTGGAAATGTGCAGAAAGCCAAGACAGCACAATGTGGGAATAATGGCAGAAAGGTGGGAAATTTAATGACAAGAGGCTCCAAGTCCACATATTCAGCAATGCAAGCTCAGGATCAAAGGTCTGCTCAAGACTCCTGGCTCTCCCACTGACTTCCAGCCCAATCCAGAGTGCAGTACCAAAACCTTCTGTGAATCTTTTTATGCAAATATGAAATAGCTGAACACTTCCTGGAGCAGTAATAGCAGGTAATGGTAGATTAGAACAACACAGTCAACCACAATATAACTTCTGTCTAAAAATGTGGAGTCTTCTGCAGTGCTAGAGCTCAAAGCTGAAATCCACAGGATGCTTTGTCTTTGTTTCACTGGACACGGAATCTTCTAGTTTTTACACCTGGCAGCATTTCACTGATCATATTGGTGGCAGGGAGATGGGAAAGAAAGGAGCAGTAAAAAAGTACTTTTAAAATTACATTCCTTTATAAAGTCACTTAAATATGAGAAATATTTTTTTTATCGTACCAGTTGAAAAAAAAAAAATCAATTTGGCAAAACCTTCTGAATTCCTCAAGTTCTGAGCTTTAAATAGAAGCCCTAAGTTAATAATTTTACCTGTTTTGTAACCCCTACCATATAAACAAGAAACAAGCCTGCTCTCATACAAATCCTGGGCTGCAGCAGCTGCTAAATTCCTCTCCTCTAACGACTTCTGCTGCCAAAGCAAAGTAATTGTTTTTAAATACTGCTCAATACTTAGCAAAACTAAACTAAAGATTAATGGTTTATAGTTTTCATTTGTATTTCCATTAGAAACAAGAAAAGCAGCCAAGCAAATATCCAATTACCTCTGTGCACAACTTTCCTCTGGTCTGGTACAGTATGACCAAGCAAGTGTGTTCTGCATTTTCCAAAGAAAAGGAAAAAAAATCTGTCCTGCAACAAACCTGCCTTTACCCCTTTGAATCTTGGCTGTCATGAATATTCAAGCCAACAGTTTCTCTGCTGAGATTATTTCTTCTGTTTGTAGGAAATAAATCAAATCCTGTGCTGAGGATATTATACACCTACCTTTTCCACAGGGTATGGTAACTAACTGGGTGTTTCCTCCTGATGCTTCTTCACAGTTCTATTTAGTAAGTGCTAATGAATAATATATATAAATAGTATCAGGTTTTTATATAAAAGAAGTTGAATTTAGTGCTGATCAGAGGATTTGGTCTCCCTGACCTGCCAGCCAGTTTGGATTTGGACAGGATCACTGTGGCTGGGGTCATTTCAAGGTTTAAAGGAAAATTTCAAGACTCCCAACAAAAAGACTGCTTGAAGCAACTGTTCATGCTTGAGATGTCTCTCTGCTTGTGTGACAGACACTGGGCACAGCAATTTACTTCCAGTTGACATTTTGCTATTGTTTTACATAAGAGGCTAAGTTGGGAAAAACACAGGGCACACAGGTGACACTTTTTATATTTTGGGAAGATTTTAAGAACTTTTTTCACTTTCACTATTACTCATTAAATTCATAAAGGACTTTGCAAGGAGTGTTTCATTCCTGTTAATGTGACAAGACAGGTAAAAAGATCACTTCATTTCCAATGCGGATGGCAATAGTTACTTAACAGAATAGGGAAATTTCATATGAACATTGTGGTGAGAATTGAACACAAGTACTCCATCCAAATGGAAGTGCCATTTATATACCTGCCCTGCAACAACCTCAGGCAGCGTTTGGCCAGAACCAGTTATCAGCTAACAACATGAGACCTTTGATGGCCCACTCCTAACCAGGACCTTATGTCGCATCTCTGAAACGTACCACCACGTATAGCAAGTCCATGCAAGCTTCAAGCGTTGGTTCAGGATGGAGGTAAAACCAAACAGCAGCTCCTGGGATGCCATCAGCACTCCCTGTAAAGTCCCGGGGCTTCTTTAGGAATGCTGTCTCAAAACTGACTTGATTTAAACTCCAAACTTTGAAGATCTGTTCAGGTAAGTTTAAAATTGTGAGGCTGCATTTGAACCTGACCAAGGGGGAAAATACATAACTAAACCACAACAATATGCAAATCTTTGCATAAAATTTGCTACCCTGAACCACAAGTACAGGTCATAAGAGATGTGAGCCTTGGATGAAAGCACAGCAGAAGTTCTGTCCTTTTTCACACCAATACTACCAAAATAAGTCCAACATAACTTTGAGCATCCTTTTATATATTTTTTCCCCCCTACTGGCACTGAACTGCCAGGAACACTGAAACGTTATAAAACTGATTTATAAAAATCATGCCATCATGCATAAAATGCTATCATGATGGTCAGCCTACCTGCAGTTACCCTGCACAGCTATCTGTATCATGTACTTGACTTCACAGTTACCCAGGTGTCCTTCCCTCCTCCAGCTCACTGGCCCACACAAGTGTTTCTTGACCAACCAGAAATGCCTTACAAAATGGTTTTGCAAGTTCATAGATTAGAGGCTCCAGTTTTTTAAAGCATTTATGCAGTAGATTCTCATCTTTTCAGAATTTAAAACAATCTCAAAATCTCATTCCTTGGCATTTACATTATACTTGAAAACACAGACATACTATAAAATGATAATAAAACAGCATTTTTCACTTAATCCTAAATTATTAAATACATTGGTTTTAAGGGGTGTTTTAAACACTAACTAGGAAAATAAATAAAAACCTGCACAGGCCACAGCTCTGCACAGCCTCCCCTTGAGGAGCAGGCACACCCCAAGCGCTGTGCTTCTCTCCAGTCATTCTCCAGAAGCACAAAAGTATCTTCTTTATTCAAAGGGCTCATTTCAAAGCCGTGTCTTAGTCTAGCAGAAGTTTCCAACAACTTACACCATGCTTCTGAGAGAGAGATTGATACAGGCAGTGGGAACAGTTTAAAAGATGAATCAAGGGATCAAGTTTCTGGGCCAGACTGCCTTTTCTTGTCTAGGGATTGCTTTAGTCCTGACAGCCTCACAAACACCAGCAGAAACAATACATCAAGACTAAAGTTTTGCCTTAAAAAAGAAGCAAAAAACTTCTGTACAAATATTGAATTCTGTGAACAGATTTCTCCTTTATTAACTGCTTCAAAAAGTCATTTTACAGCAAGTGTGTTGCATTAGCTCAGAATATCGTTTGTCACACTGGACAATACCAGTGTTGGTATTGACTTTTCCCCTGCTGCTCACTGTAACTATGAAAAAGATGTTAACTTGTCCCATTTAAGTGTCGCTCCTACTTTTACTCCACAAGCACAAATAAACAGAAATGTGCATAAATATGTACTTTTTTCTTTTTTTTAAATATAAAAATATATTTTGCAGGGAGATAAATGTAAAGGCAGCAGGGATTCTATTATTGCACTTATTGTGAAGTAACTGAATCACCTATTCAGGCATGAATGTTTTCAGAACTTCAGCAATTACATCTATAGGTAATTATTACTCAACACATATTCATATCTGAGTACTAAAGTAGATCTTGATGCAAACACTTGGGAATCTACTCCAAATTCTCTGCGTGTGTGCAAGGGCAGCTGTGAAAACTTTCCTGACAATATGCATACTTTGGAAGCTCTTTTTAGGTGCCAGTTAGGATGCGAAGCTCCAAGAAATGCAACTCATGTCACTGCATGGGTGACTCCAGAAAAGGACCAATTTAGGCTCAAGACTACAGAATCCACAATGAAGTTTAGATTTCTGAAAACACAACTCCTAAAGCCTCTGAAACTGTTCAGAGATAACAACAGAGCAGTAATGGAAGAAATAAGAAAATAATAAAACCACGAGTATGACACCTATTCACAGATGCCTGTAAAAATATTGAGCTATTATTACTGAATAAATTTCTGACACAATAGCAGTATCTTTCTAATACAACATTTCAGGATTTCAAATAAGAGTAGAATAATGTTATGTTAGTGCCTCTTGCAAACATATAAACTGCAAAAATATGGTATTTCCTCTACAGAAGGAGCAAAGTACCTGCTGCCAATGGGTCTCTGAGACCTCCTACCCTGGGTTAAAACATTTTGGTGAGAGAAAAGTTAACTTTAACCTGACATGTAGCTAAACAACTGGTTTTCAGTGTAGGAATGTATGAAATTGTTTTCTTTCTTTGATGCCAAGAGATGGTTATCTCTATACGAGGGATACAGGAGAGAGAGTTGCTATAAGTGGGGATTAAAAATAGACTGTTGTTAAGGAACTGAAGTCAAGAGGTATAACAAAGAAGATAAAATCTGACTTGGGTCTAGTTTTTAGTTGACCATGTAGGTACCATGTAATGGGGAAGGGTCACCTTCAACACACTGTCATCAGAAGTTGGTGAGTCATAAAGAATAGAACTTGATAAGGAAAATGAAGTTCCCAAAATACAAAGTGTTTATTAAAAAAAACCCAAAACATTTCACACTCAGTGGCACTAGAGTAAAGGTAACTCATTCTGTGCATTAGGCAGTATCATTTCAATAGGCTGGGAAGGAAGGAGTAATAAAGAGATACAGATGATACAATTAGGTCAATAAAACTAGAAAGATGGAGTTTCATTATCCTATCCAATACTGCATACTGTGCAACCAAGTGTGTTAAATGAAAACTTCAGCTATATGATTTCAGGATGTTAAAAACAACATAACAACAACATGTACATGGATGCCAATAATGGCACTGTAAATAGACATAAATTTTACCAATCAAGGCCACTAGAGTACAGTTGTCGTTAAATGCATAATAAAAAACCCCAACTCAACAGAGTGGGAGCAAAAAGCAAATCAGAGCTGCCTGGCTGCTCTGCAGGCACTGGTTGTGCTGACACCATGCAGAGCTTTAGCACATAAAGTTAGGTACAGGCTTGTTGCAGTTGACTCTCAGTGGATTTTCAGCTCCTCACAAGTTTGTTGGTGCCTTTTGGAGACAATGTGGTTTCACATGTGATGTTTAAGCTGATCACTAAAAACGTTCATTTTTAATAATACAGAAGCATTAATCTGAGGAACACAAAGGAATTAGGGAGGAATACATTTAGGAAGTGTATTATTTTGTTGTGTGAGTCAAAGTCAGCTAGTGCCATAACCAGAGATAGCCCAAGAAGTCTCAATAGCAGCATCAAAGTTTTCAATGTTAAAATATATGTCTACATTCTGCCTTCTGTGAATGTTCTATGGTATTTGTACTACTTGTAGCACAGCACAGGATGTTAACTACATATTATTGGCAAGAAACGCATTATCTGCACAGATGAAAGGAGGGACACCCTTGATAAAAGCAGTTGTTCATAATGACAACTCCATTCTCTTTTCCAGTTAGTCACAATTTTTCATAAGCAACACTAATTTTTCTTGAAATTAAATGGTGGACATACTTCCAATAAAAACAGAGACATCTTTTGATAGGTCCTTTAAGATGACTACTTGACAAGTACCACAAATTGCTGTGTCAGAGACAAGATAGGAGATGAGGTCAGCCGTCTGTCTGAACAAGTTTTGCAGAGTATATTGGAAGAAACCTGCTTCTTGCATAGAAGAGAAACACAAACTCTACGTGTTCAGAGTGTTTCAGCTTGGTATGCTCATTTGGAGCAGGAGAAGGGATTAAATGGTGGCTGAAGGTCACCAGACCCTTCTTTATTTTCTGGGTCAGTCCTCCAAAACAGTAAATAAATGGCACACAGGTCCTGTGATGATTGCCTGCACAGAGCTGAATTCCACCACCATTCCACTGAAATCAATGAGGCGAACACTTTCCGGGTGACTTTTATATATCTAAAATGGTATTAACCTCAGTATTTAAGCCATTTAAAATTATAAGTAATTTTGATGTTTTTCAATAATTTTCAATTTTTCCCCAAGATGAATTCTTAGATTTTGATGCACGACATGAGCCCACACCACTCTGCCACATTACACAGCATGATGAAATGCAGAGAGGTAAATCGCAGCACAGCTAATGAGGCATAGAAACCAACATCAGAACAAAAGTAAGCTCAGACAAAGATTGCTCCTTTTGGCTTTGACGACTCTCTCAACCTCCTCCCTTCCTCTTCAAAACAAGAGAGAACTCTGAAGGTATTCACTGGCTGGAAGTAACACTGTAATGATGAAGCAGAGTTGCACAGTACAGCTACTCAAGTCCTTCGGCAGACCCACCATGGGCACACAGGAGCCACATGCAGTTGCTCAAAGGTATGAGCCCACTTTAAGGCTATACACACATCCAGTGTCCCTGAGCAGAAGTGCACAGGGCAGGGGGCTGTGACCTACCCATGGGGTCCCCAAAGCCAAAGTCCGTGGTATGTGGGGATTTGCTGATGCTGGAGCTGACAGTAGGCCAAGGAATCTGCCCTGAAGCATCTGCAGGAACTAGCTGGGTTCAGTAGTTTACAATCTCCCTTTCCTAAGCCTGGCAGCACCAAGGAGGACCATTCCTGCAGGTGATCAACACCTGCTGCATCTGTTTGTGTAAAGAAATTGCCTTAAAGCCTAAGTCTGGCTCTGAAGCAGGTAGAAGATGTCACACAAGGACAAGAGAAGGGAAAGCTGTTGTGATGAGGAAATTACACCAGCTTCTGTCCAGCAGATATACTAGGGTTGGGAAAAGGCAGGTAAAAGGAATTTACCTCCCTCCATAGCACCACTTATCACAGCTGCACAGAACTGCCAGTAGGACTGGGGTTTTGTCCCCCTCACTCACTAGGGGTTACCCATCTGGAAAGTGCTTGCCATAACATGCCCTGGTCTTCAGACTGACTGGCCACAGCCCCAGAGGAACAGGGTGGTCTGAGGTTGTGGTTCTGCTGTAATACAGTGTCCAGAAATCATGCAGCTTTTCCCTCCCAACGGAAACAGGCTTCAAAACAAGGCAGACAAGCTCACTGATTCAGTCAACACAACATATTGCAAATGAATCACATGAAGTTTCAGAGCCATCTACTTCTCACATAGGGTTCGTTAAAGGTATTTGGATGCAAGTTTTTGGCTCGTGTTCACTTTAAAGACCACTAATGAAGTGATAGGGAAGCACACCAGAAAAGGTCACCAAACCTCTGAAAACCCTCTCTCAGAAATTGCAGGCTGTACTACGCCTCCAAGTATTGACAAAATATGAAATAGCTTCTCCAGAAAGAGCCTATTGAGAAAAGCCCAAGCGCGATTTTTGAGGCAGATCGTGCAGACAGTGTGGCAGCTTCATTCAGTAAATTGCAGTATCCACCCATCCCATAAAAAGGGGACACGGAAATGCCCTGCTTAGAATTTGGTAGCCAAAATTTTAAGGTATCCACTGAACAGCCAGTGTACTTGCAAACAAGGAATTTTTTACTGAGTTTTCCCAAGGACCAGAATCCATCCAGATACATTTGCAAATAACACTTAACTGATCAATTATTTTGCTCCTCCATCTGTATATATGTATAAAATGAGACCTCCTGCTAAAGAAGTATCCTACCAACAATTAGTCATCCACTTTCCATTTAGACAGAAACTACCAATCAGGAAAAGTCTTCCTATCAATTTTTTTGCTTGATATTACCAAGTACAGCAAAAATAAACAGGGATAAAATTATTCAAAACACTCAGACAGCAGATTAGTCTCCTTTTAACATGCTTTGATGAGGCAAGTCACCATCATAATGCTGTTTCAAAACTAATTTATATGTTAAGTACAAATTAATTAATATCATCCTAAAAGCCATACAGAAGTCCTTGCTCATGAAGAAATCTGCACAAAGCAATGAGCTCAATCTCAATACTATATCCCAGCACATTGCTGGCCGTAGTATTTCCAGTTTGCACTGATGGTTGTAGATCGTCTGGAGAACAACTAGCCTTAGTGCCCAGGTCCTCCGCCACATCCTTGGTCTGCAGTACCTTGCATGCTGCCTGGTGGCACAGGTTCCTCTGCTGTCCCCCTGCACCAGTGATAATTTCTGAGCACTACTGCAGCTCTAACAAATGTGCGAGTGCAAATGCTCATGTTGAAAAGTTTGTAATGAAATTCCCATGGGACTAAACTAAACTCCACCCCTTAAAATACTACCTAATGCAGAATTAGCAAAAGATTTAGACTTAGCAAAAGGCTTAAAAAATCATAATCATTTTTTTTTTAGCACTGACTGCAGATGTCATGTTTCTCCATGCCTTTCAAAACTGAAGGCTATTCACTGCAGAATGTATCTGAATCTGATTCTACAAGGGTTTGAACAAATTATGCAAACTGTTGATCACCATAAATCCCTTCTATTATATTTTTTGCCATATATTTTCCACCATTTTCAGATAGGAGATAAAAGGGAGCACTACTGCCAAAATATCATTGAAAACTGGTCTGAACAGAATTGAACTATGCTGTATTTAAAATGTCAGAAATCAGTGGTCTCTGTTTATAGTTTCTGTTGCATGGAAGTCTCATTTCTGTTAGTCATTTATTTCCATGCTAAACGTAGTATTTGCAGTCCCTCCCAAATGCTGAGATTTTAAAAACTCCACTAAATTATTTCTTCTCTACTAAATACTCTCTGAAGGACCAGGAACCACCCATTCATAGTCACTCCAAATTCTAAAGATCAATTTATCAAACATAAGGTCTCTTCTCATAATGCAAACCTCAAAGAATATGTGTTAGACATGGAAGGAAGAACAGTTTTGTCCTACAAAATATTAATCGGTTCACATACTCTTCTTTAAAATACAAGGGTCTGATATGAGATCTAGTAAATCTGAATATTAGATCTTACTTGCATAGAGCACAGAGATAAAAGCCAATACATATCTTCCTCAAATATGAAGAAACTCAGGTATCTTCTGTCATTCAAAAACTTTATTACTTATGGTGTGGTTTCAGCTACACCATGTTAAAATACATTGTGATAGGCTCCTGTTACCCAAACGTAATTTCTGATACTAGAAAAATTTCACTACAAAAAAGAAACCTACAGAATTACCATGCTTGGGACTCTGTACTCCTGTACTCAATTCTTACCAGATTTACAAGGCATCAGGGATGCTACTCAGAATTAAATACAAGAAAGCTTTGCTTCACTCTGCAGAACACATCGCTAATAGAAAACAAGAGACAGCAACCACCACAAAGCCTCATAAAGAAAAATGAGGATACTTTCATTTACCATAATCCTTTGTAAATAGTCTTTTGAATTCGCAATCCAGCTATGTCATTGTCTTTCCCAGCTTACTCAAAGTCTGTTACAAAAAGTTATAAAGGCAATGCAACACAACCAGCTTTGCGGTACCTAGATGGAGAGGTGTGACGTCTTCCACTGGCAGGGACTGGGAACTCCTGCTCCTAACACAAGCACTTAAGTGTGATATCAAGTTAGGTGGTATGAATATCACATCCCTCCCAAGAACTTAAGACAAATTTTCTTTTTTTACTTTTTTTTTTTTCTTTTCCCAGAGTTATACATATATTTGGATATTCAGAACATTCATTTTCTTACTGCTTGAACCTGTGCACTGCAGTGACTAGATGGGCAGGATTATGACCAACAATCCATCAGAGGGCTAGCAAACATCTCTACAGGGTGCCTGTGTAACATATTTACTGCAAAGTGTATTCTATAGTGTGCATGCAGATCTGGAAACATCAAAATGTGCTGTTCAAAGTTATGCAGCATAATCTGAGCGTGTAACACAGGTGAGACCATATGGAGAACTAACACCAAAGGTGTAAGGACCCACAGACCGAGTCCCTGGGTTGCTGCGGGGTTTGATTTCTATATGGAAAGGGCACTCTGCTGCTAGTCATCCTCTCAGGGAAAAGCCTCCCATGGAAAATGTTTTAAGTGAGAGTCAGTGCTTCAAGCCGTTCTCCAGACTGGCATTTAACAGGCTGTCAGGATGACTTAAAACTGGTACAGGAACTAAAGCAAAACCAAAGTTCTGATTTGCTTGTTCTGCTTTCCCTACTGTGATTTTATCAGGAATTGGTCACCTTAATTTAGCTTTGCTAGTTGCCAGAAAATGGCATAATTTTGTTTTAACTTTGTTTCTTGGCTGGGTCTGCCAAACTAATCCATGACTAATCATCCATCAATGACTGGCTCCAGCAGTTCGCACCAGATCCCGGACCAAGAGTCCCAGGCCCTGTTCTCACTCCTGCTGCTGATGACAGTGTGGCCACCAGGCAACACATTTGCCTCCTCGTGCATCCTTGTCCACATTTATAAAAGCAGTTATAGTTACTGCCTAGGTTGTGGTGAAGGAAAGTTGACACTTTTATAAATGCTTAGAACTAGAAATACTTAATGGAAATATTATTGTGTGAAGCTGTAAGCTTTTGGTTTTAGTTTGAAGGAAGTGTGAAATAAAAGAAAATAAAGCATCTGCAACATTGAATTTGAAGCTGAGATATCTTCAAACTGGCTCTGATCTTTGCATTGCTTGCAAGACTGAGATCCTCCTTCAGCTGAAGGGAGGGCTGTTTTGTCTGTCTGAAATTAATCTAACCAAGGTAAAAATCAAGCTTTAACTAGCACAGACAAAATGAGAGTGATCATGCAGCTCTTCAAAATGCAATGCAATTTTTTTTTTTTTTTGCAAGTGCCTATCCTTCATTACCTTGCTTAAGCCTTAATACTCAGACATAACAATAACATGGTTTTGAACAGGATTTAAGATTACTGGAAATAGAGAGGCCATTTGGAAAACGTCACAGCCTTGGTAAGAAGATCCAGGGCTGGCTGAAAGCACCCAGGGCTTATTAAAAGATAAACCTTCCATATTTAGAATTTAGCAAAACATAAATACAACTGCAATGCAACTGCCATTAGCAAGCAAAAGGCAACTCTTACGCCTTCTCCTGAAATACCAAATGATTGGGTTTTATTTACCTTGGGTTCCAGTGAAGCCAATAATTCATCATTCCTGAGCAGTGTAACACGATGGCTCCTGCAACATTTAACAAAAACATGTTCAGGCAGCAAAGTTATCGAAAACAACCTTNGGGGGGGACGTTCCTGCAGGGCTCCATTTGAGGATACCAGCTTTCTTATTTACAAGGCTGGCTTGCTTGCAGGTAGCTCTGACACTCAAGCCTGTACATGTGCTAACAGTGAAGCTCACTGTGCGTTGAGCACTGCTGTGCTGGGGTATTACCCAAACTGTAGGAGACTGTCAAACCGGTTATAGAACCACCGGAGCTTTCAGGGTCACCAACTTTTCAGACTGCCCACACACCTTTCCTTATGAGTAGAGTTCAAACTAATATTCCACGTTAATTCCCAACTCATCTAGGCAGACTCTGAAAATACAGGATTCTGCTCCGCATATCAGTTTTTTCCTAATTCAATACTGAATTAAAATCATTCAAATGCACAATGAAACAATCACCAAATAAGAATCAGCATATTGGTCAAACATGCATGGCCCCAAAGAGTTATAGGAACTCAAGATATATGTCTTTCTCACCACCTTGTAGCATTCAATAGCATTCAACAGCATCTCTTTTTCCCTAAAATTAAAGGGAGGAGCACATTAATGAAAAGTAGGGCTTTCAAGACTTTTGCTTCCTGCTAATTCATCTTACAGGAAAAGAAATTTCCAAAGATCAATTATTGACATGCAGGATTTTAAGTTGACCAGAAAAGCCAATAAATCAACCTCTCATAGACTGAAAAAATCTATCCTAAGGAATTTTGATATCAGCACATCTTCCTAGTTTTAGAGGAACAGACAGTGGTTCTGTAGTTAAAATGAATCTATATATATGTCAGTGCAGAGGGTAAGTTTAGAAGACACATGTGTTTGGAAAAGATTAAATCTCCATTCCAATAAAGCAAAGTATTTGGGATTTGACTGGGACAGGCTGAGTATGTGGCAGTTTGAGGCAGAAAATCTTTCTTTTGATCCTAAAACAAAGGCTTCCTCTTTCTCCCATGAGGAATGATATGGATCTATCCAGTTTCAGTCCCCCAACACAACATCCGTCTTTCCGTTCACAGCACCCACTAATTTCTGGGGTGCTATTTGTGCCCAAAGACCTATGCACAGACAGTTGCAACATATGGGCTCCTTTCAAAAAAAGGGTTATCCCCGAATTGAAGAGGGAGGCCCAAAGGAAAAAGGTTATTCACAAATTGTATAAATATCTTTTGCCCTCCACAGATTAACTCTGAGCAAATCTCTTGTCCCCTCATCTTTCTGAGATATGGTCAGGGAGGGGAAATGTCAGGCTGATCTTTAGCAGGTTCCTTCTCTCAAGATAGGTATTTGCATAGAGAGGAAGACAGAAGCTGCACTCTGCCCCTCCCCTCATCTCTCCCCTGTAAAGACTTCATTATACTTAGGTATATTCTTTAGAGATTTTTATAATTTCCTTTTATTAAAGGGATATTAAAAAAGAAGGCTTAATAAGTTTATTATCTTTAATACTAGTGTAGGAATAGTCTTTATTAACTAATTCTATGAAATCAATACAGAATTGTTTTCCAAAATCACACTGCCCCTCCCATGAAAGCTGAATTGCAAATAAAGTGTTGTAAGCACAGAGCATCCTTCTTCCCTTCCATGTATCTGCAGTTCTTGGATGCTGCTGCAGTGTGGTGCAAGTATAGGCATAAAATAAACCTATATAAGGCTAACAGTCATCACCTAAGGAAAAATTAAAAAACTGAACTCGGAGCAGAATACAGGCTTATTCCTCAGGCTCAGACTGAAGAGGCAATTGAGGATCCCTTTCTGGCAAAGCCTCTTGATCCTCACTGGCTTCTCAGGGAGCTGAAAAACCTTCGAGGTGGCTAAAGTTAGGTGAGAGGAATCCCATTCCAGTCACTGGGTTGGGAGCCTTCTATAGATTTGCTTTGCAGTGTAAAATAGTCTAAAATAATTTTGCATAACAAAAAAACCCCTAGCAAACTGATCAAACTTACCACCTTTGCCTGAAAAAAGAAGGTAAAGCACAAGAGACCTGCTACTCTATTAGATAAAGTGCATATATATAGATAGGTAGTATATGGTATAGATATATTGGATTTCTGGTTTATATGGAAAATTTCTGTCTCTGGCTTTCAGTTTGCCTTTTTGTATGACGATATTTCAAATCAATCTATTCTTCAATGTCTTGAACTTGACTCCCCCCGTAGGATACAGATGAAAACTATCCCCAAAGAATTTACAAAATATTTTTAGTTAGGAAGTAGAACATAACTCTACTTTACAATCAGTTTGCAGAAAAAACCCCTAACACAGCTACTCTCCGGTAGCTTCTCTTCTCACTTTCCTTTAGGTGTTCTGTTAGAAAAATATTTTCCAATTATTTTCTAAGATCAAATTCTCTTGTAACAATCCTACTTTTACTTTGCTTTTATGAGACTCTGAAGAACATTGCTCGGTCATCATCCAGCACTGTATTTCTTTTCATGTATCAAATTCCATCTGTGACTGTTATCCAACTGCGCTGAGACTATTCTTTAGCTAAGCAACCTGGAAATATTGCTTTTCCACTCATTTTCCTTTTTCAGTCTTTCCAGTTCTGTAACTGTCTAAATCTTCCTTGGTAAAATCTAAAACTACACAAGCCCTGGCTTATATCTTGTACAGGTGAAATTATTCAAATGCTCCTTCACAGTCAAAAAAGGGTTCATGAACTTGTGTTGCTGAGTTGCTCTGTAAAAAACTGAGCCTGACCTCATTTCCCAGTGAACACTTCCTCCACCTCCCACATTCACATGCGTCTGGCCACCTGTTCAGCTCTTTAGTGATCCATGGCTTCCCAGACTCTGACAGTGGCTGCCTACATCCCAGTTTCAAAGATGGGAACAAAGATGTCTACATGTAAACCCCAAACCCGGCCTTACTGCTCTGCCTGGTTCTTGGAAATCTTACCTGCCTAAAATCCCAGCAAGATGAATGGATCCTGCTCATGTACACTCCAGGCAGTCCCTTCCGCTCACAGTAATATACCTCAAGAGCAAAATTTTATCCATTTTGTGTATTTGAATAAATCCCTCCCCAAAACACTCCAAAAGCACATAGCCTTCCTGCATTACTGACAAAATGAATTCATGACACATGCGTGGAGGATGCTGCTGCTTTTAGAAAGCACCTCTTGCGTATGTAAAAGACAAAATTGGGAGAGCTGTCAGACATGGTTTTCTCTCTTCCTTTTATTCTCATATAACCACCCCGAAACAAAGAATTAGAAAGCAAAATTCTCCAAGCCCAAAGTATGGAGAGGAAATGTGGGCAAGGAAATATTTTTTTTAAAAGTCCTAAGAAACTGAATTTGCATATCTTAAATATGTAGGCAGCCCTGTAAACCACATTTCCTTCTCTTTTGAAAGCAACTGCTCTCTGCATTCACAACTCAGCCTAATAAATTCCATAGCAACCCTGTGAAGTGCACAAATAACAGACCTCAGTAAGTCACAAAAAGAAATTTGAGAGCCGTGAACAGAAAGAGGTCCCAGAGGTGCTTTGAAATACCTGATTTCTCCGGATAGTTATCACCCACCATTCACACTGCCTCTTTAAATGATCTAAATTCAGTCTGTGTCTCAGTTGCCTACAAACCCCGTTTTCTTTTGCAGCAATACCACTCACTGCTCTGCAGGACTCCACAGTCCCCAAAAGGGAAGGGCTTGAGGTCTTTTCTGGTTGCCACAGCATTGTCACAGGTGGCTGCATGGAGAGACAGGACCAACCAAGAGGCAGGGAAGCACCCATCAGAAAAAAAGCCTGAGCATAGCCAAGATCTTCCCTCTCAGTACATCTTTTGACCCACTTCAGAACAAGCTCCATGGGCCTTCTGCAGGAACTGATATGGAAATCCCACCACTTCTACACAGCCAGAACGGTCAATTCCTTCTTGTCAGTATTAGCAGTAGCCATATACGTTTGTTTAAAAAAAAAAAAAAAAATCAAACCCTCCTATTCCTATCAGTAGCATTTAACATTTCCTTTAAGTCCCTATGATGTATATAGTTTATATAGTGACAGGAATTTGTGAATCTTGTCACAGTAACAGACATATAAGAAAAGTATATTTTTGGTTGCAAACACTATTGAAATTTTTAATTAAGAGTTGCATGAATATTTACTCTCTCTCATCCTCTTGAAAATCCCCACTTACTTAGCTACAAGAAGGAAATATTTACTTAGATATGCACACTATCTGGCCTGGCTAAGTCAAAGAAACTGAACATAAAAAAACACGTCGGCAATAAAATTATTTCTTAGTACACTCCAATAACTCTGATTGTTCCTCTAACAGCACTGAGCATTGGCAGGGATAAACCCTGGCAGAAGATTACTAGGGTTTCCTGAAGAAAAGGCCAGACCTACTGTCCACTCAGAAAATGGCAACAGCCTGGGCATGTCCATACATCCTCATCTCATAACACTAAGGGCAGAGTGTGAGGAGCATGGCAGGGTCTAGCAATGGTTTCCACACATCTCTGCTGCTAGAAAGATTAGGATCAAACTCCACTGAGGATGCAGGTGGTGAGCTGGGGAGACAGCAAGAGCACATGGGCAGCCTGGCAGGCAGCCTTGGAGCCAGCCAGGAGGGCAGCAATTGCCAGGGTACCTGCCGCAGGGGAGCAGCCTTCAGGGGGACCATGCCAAAAGCATACAAAGGCTTTAATCTCCAAAGCTGTTTAATTAGAACACAAAAACCTAAACAAGAATAACATAACTCTTCAGATACAAAATACAAATCTTCTGATTTGAAAACAAATCCTGCCTCCCTCTCCACCCACTGTGTCCTTGCAAAATTGTCCTTCCAGCTTTGCTTTCCAACACACCTGCCGCAGCTCCCCAGGCTGACAACGCATCTCTTTTGGTCTCTACAGACCTTGTCGACCTGGCAGAAATCTGCTTTCCCTGCGCCCTGAGCTCAACCCCTGCGTGTACATCTGCTCCTGGAGCTTGTCCTACACCATGCTGCTGCAGTGTCTGCTCAGGAGGGTGAGGGCTCCAGCCATCCCAGGAGGTCTCTCTGACCAGGCCACAGCTCCCAAGTCCAAGCAGACCAATAAAGCAGTCCCAACATCCTGAATGGTTGTCCTCAGAAAATTCAGAACAAAGGAACAAGAGCATTGCTCGTGCTGTAAAGAGCCAACACAGTGACAAGAAACCCACTGGCCCCTTGCATTTCCCCAAATGTCAACACTAGGTCAGGAAACCAATCCAGAGCATTTAGGGAAAGGCAGCAATTAATCTGGATTAACAGCACACAGGCAGAAAGATGAACTCAGTGGCAGCACTGTGCATGCAGATCATCATCTGGTCATGAAGTGTGCCATCTGAAAAAAAACAGAGCTCTGCCCTTATTAGAAGAATGCCAATGTGCACCCAATTGGGCGTTTACTTGCCCTTCCTGCAGCTCTGTTCCCACTCCTGCCCTAGGAGAGTCCAGACCCATCATCTTCAAGGCACATGTGATAGCTCCAATGGCTAAACCACTTCTGATTTACATGTTTTATGTTTTCATTTTCCCTATTCCTCTGACAAACTGTCAAGATCCTCCTTCATCTGACCAGCAAAAGTTTAGGAACACACACATCTAATGTTCAAAATACTTGAAACTACCACCAGATCTGCTTGAAACCAGATTGCTTATTAGCACTGTTCTAAAAAGTAGTTCAGAATCTCAACTGTAAACTCACTTTTTCCTACATCTCCTGGTATTACTATTTTAAGTACAGGACTAAGAATGGGAAAACTCAAAGATGCCAATAAATATACTTCCCAGGAAAAAAAATACGCTTTTCCTCTTTGAATTCTGTTCAGCAGAAATCCAATCCCGTTGTGCTTTTATCTGTCATTTTCACTGGAAGGTTTTATTAGCTCCATTAGCAGAGCTATACATATTGAAATTTCTTTCTGTCATTACTTTACAGCTCTTGAACGTAAAATTCAGTAGGTAGAAAGACTCTGAGATGCAATTTATGGCAAGCTTGAGAGTCTTTCAGTCTTTTGCCTTTTTACCATACATTAAGTAGTATATACAGACTCTCATTCCACGTAACAGGTTGTGGTAACAGACTTATGCAGAGCTTGGCTGTACATGAGGTAGCTGTAGTCAGTTCACCCTCAGACGCAGAGCCCGTGGTGGATATGCAGGCATTCAGAGCAGCACAGCGAGTGCTCAGCAGCTCAGCCCCAGCTCATGTGAGCTTCTGTGCAGGACACAGGACCTGCACAGCTCGACTGAGCAGCGTGGCCACCAGCTGCAGGGTTCAGCAGGTAGGGACTATGCACAAAAGCATATGGGCACAAAGACAGCCTTACAGAAACAAGTAGTTAACACCCTGATCATATACTTACTATTCCTGCCTTGCTGCAACAAAGTAATCTCATGGAATAAGGCAGCTTTTCAGTGCTTCTATCATTATTATTGTATTAACACACTCTACCTTTTATTCTGCCTGAAATAATATTGACTTACACCTTTCCTTAAGGGCAGTTTTAAGATGCAAGTGAACTATTATCTCTGCATTATCTGAAATGGAGCAAACATTTTCTATCAAGTCTTTACCTTTTCAAGAAAGACACACTTCCACTTGTGTATAATCAATACTGTGTCTGGGAAGGATCTTTGCCCTGGTCACAGCTAGAGACTCAAAGGCAAGAAGACTGCAGAGGCTGCCTGCCTGGATGGCTGCCACGTTGACTGCATGGCATCAGTCAGGAGCAAGTGCCTGATGTTTTCAAAAGCTATATTTCACAATTGCAGGAACTGAGCACTGAAGACCTTCCTTACATTTTCCTGTAAACCCAACAGCAAAGTGAGAGAGCTCCCACATAGGAAAGGACATTTGTTTCTTCTCAGTCTTCCCTTCCTTCCAAATCCATTCACTTATAACCTTGTACCCTGTCCAGGACAGTAGGTTGAAGGATGTAACCCAACAACTCCCAGTCTTGGTGCATCCCTACAAACATGACTCCTACAAGTACACTTCAAAAGTGAGCTTCCAGGAGAATCCCAAATGCTGTTACCAGGGTTGTTCACGATGTCTGAAAGTGCCAAAATATTAATAAAGGAGTCAAAAGAGATAAATCAGATGAGTCAAACTGGCCTTTGCTAAATAAATATAATAGTTTTGCAGAAAAAAAATGCAAGTAGAGGGGAAGCATTTAATAGCCTAGTGTCATATCGTCAGCAGTTGTTACCGTTACAGGATAATGATCATCAGCGGGATCTGTGAATTTGGCTATCTTTAGAATAAAGAGGCATTTCAGATATTGTAGATACACTATATATGTAAATACTGACTTTCAATAACAAGGCCTACACAAATAGGTATTAATTCTGTATCTCTATTTAAGAAACTGGTACAAAATACAGTCAAAAGCATCTCTATTTATCTGAAGTCTAAAAAATCCTCTATTGGTCGACTGACATCACTGCTGTTTCTGTAAAGTGTGAATCAACTTCCCACACCTTAAATGAGCAAATTACTGTATCATTTATCTTGTTTTTGTCATTCAGAGCACTTCACCTCATTTGTTTCTTTGACAGTGGCTGATAATGAGTATACTTGTACAAAAGCATTTTTTAAGGGTCAGTATGTAGCCTGTTACAAGGGGATTCTCACACAGCTTTTCAGCATGGAGTAAATGGAGAATGTGCTTTTACTGCTATTGAATCATATCCATTCCTGCAAATGACTGTGGTTCCTCTATTTACAGTGTGATTGAGACGGTTAGGGAAAAACACCAGGTCAGCATTCACAGCATGGATCGACAAAATCAGTATTACAACAATACAAAAAATTATTAATATGATACAGCACTAGAAAGCATCATGTTACCATGTATCTCACATTACCACCTGCTGTGCTACACTGTAATGGAGACAGGTCAACAGCTTCATTTCACTAAACAGATCAATCCATGATGATGAGGCGATTCGTATTGTATTATTCTAGCTGTATTATGTCTTCTATGAGTTGGTCATGAATTTATTTGAAAACTGGGTGTACCTCTCTATAACGGTAAGCAGAAATACTAGTCCTCTATGCAGCAATTTGTTTTGTATTATACAACGTTTGTGGAATGTCTCTCATTAAACCATAATTCTGCATTGAAATCAGATTAGCCATTTTTCTACCCTGAATCTACAAATTTTCCTATCAGTTCCTCTACTTTCAGAACTGAATTTCTGCCTCTGAACCACATTTCAGAAGAAGGTTAATTTTGCCAGCAATTTATATTGTGCTATTCTTATTTAGAAATGTGCTTTAAAAGAGAACAATATCAAAGACTTTTAGTTTTCAAAAGCTGAAGAGCTGATGGGAACACAGAGAGCCTCATTTCCAACCCAGAACTATGCACTTAAATTGACACAGTGAGTGTCAGCACTCAGAGTGTTAGCAAAACAAAACAATTCAGAAGAACAGAGATTAGAGGACAAGAGAGATAGAAAGAATTGATTCATTTTATTGATTCAGAGCTGCACTATGTGCATTTAACACTACTCCTGAAATAAGACTCTTCCTGGTTTAGAATTTACATGTCTAATGGAAATACCATTACCTTAAGGTCCAACATATACTGGGAAACAGAGCGCCATCATCCCCATCTCCAAACAATATGAAAAACTTTTCAACTTGAAGCCTGAGTCAGTTGAGACCACATATCTGAGCAGCTTTTTCTGATGTAGAAGAATAATAACCTTAAATGTAATCTGATATCAGACCTGCTGAGAACAACAGCCTGATTTACAGGAGAACGTGTATTTCTATCACGCAGTTCTACTTTTTGCTCTTCAAGTGTCAGTGGGCAAGGTAGCAAAATGCATGTCCCCAGGAAGGAATAACATTAAATACTGCTTGCCAAATTCTTCAAATAAAAAAAATCTGCAGACACTAAACCCACACCCACAATGACCAGCTGATCTTTAGGGTCTTCCTTTCCCAGGGTCATCATATTCATCCACCCCCTTCAAAATGCCTCTGAGATAGCCATATCTCCAAGGCAAGTTTCAGACTACAGACAGTAATCATTATGTGTGTAGAACAATGGACATTTAGTGCAGAGAAGGACAGAACAAGCTCAGTGTTTGGTCTGAAGTTGTCAGAACAAAAGGGAAAACTGGGTTCCAGAAGACTAAATGAATTTTAAGCTACTATCACATTGATAACTTTCCTATGGGTGCATTCTTCAGTCAGTCCAGTTCATGGCCTAGGATATTTAAACTGCTATTTACATTAAAATGTCAGGCTATGAATTGTAGGAGCAAGGTAGAATCATGGATTTGCCTCCAGCATCTCTGCTACACAGGCTGTAACCTCTGGCAACAGGGCGGAGCAGGCACCTAGGAGCAGCAACAGCTGAGTCACTGCAGCTCTTTGCTTCAACACCCACATGTCATTGCCGTAACAGAATTTTAATAAGGTAAAAAAATTTACCCAGAATCATGACTGGTGTCATGCCAAGGTCTTGTGGATAGAAATACCAAGATTTAAGACAACAGGTATGTAAAGAAGTAGAACTGAAACTGCAGCATCAATTGTCAGGTAAATCTCTTGCTGTGAATAAAAATCAATGATAATCTTGTCTCTAACATTTTAGGATGTGTTCAACAGATATATTACAAAGACTCTGAAAGCTAATGGAGCCTTGAATATGAGCTTCATCCTTAAAATGATATGTAACATAATTATGCATAATGTTCTTCTACTGTCTTACAAATTTACAGAAGTTTGACTTCTGTATAATTGCTTATTTGACATTAGTGTCTGTGTAACTGAAATCATATTGAGCTTTCAGCTTGTCAAGTATTTTGTGGTTTTCCACCTGTGAAACATTAGAATTGGCCTGACTTTTTCACATTAATCTAGCCCAAGTAAAATGTACCTTCTGATCCTCTTGGCTTTAGGTATTGCTTTCAGCCACCCACAGGGGCTGAATGTACCAGAACCTACACTGCCATCATGAGAAGTAAACGTCCTTCTCAAGGACATAAGGCACGATCAGTACACCAAATCTGGAACAGAAACACGTTTCTCAGGATTTCCTGTGCAATAGAGGAAACCTCATTCCACACGGACAGTATTTACCCAATTCAAAGGTAAAATAAAGGGTAAGAAAGGAACCAAACTCCCATCTCTAGGAAATAACTGCATCACTTGCACATACGTGATCATTATTCCATCACCCTGTGCACAGGATTTCCTCTCTTACAGATTCTACTTTCATCACGCTGGTGATTATTTGTATTCAGTCAGCACAAAGAATCTGCAACAGAACAGTGCTAGGTAGAAGCTTGAAGCAAGCTAAAAGAGCATCCTCAACCAGCCATTAGCTCCTTCTCACCAAGAGATCTGCTTTATAAATGCACTGTCTCTGCATAATCGAGCTGAAGATCAAGTAGACTGATATTTTTACCTGTAGTCAAAGTCCTCAGCACCCACTATGATTTTGCAGGGCTCTTTTCCCTCACAGTAACAAGTATTATAGCCAAGAGGCTCTGAGCATTGGTATGTGAGGACACTATACCATCAAAATAATCAGGTTGTAAGTATTCTGAATTCTTATTTGAATGCACTGCTACATTGGTAAGGGATTTCTATTTTAAATTAAAAGCAAGGACAATATGAATAAACATGATTTTGAATTCATAAAGCTGTATTTCTTTGGATTAAGGGAACAAGCATGCAAACATCTGACATGGCTAAGCTTCAGCTATCTCACAGCAAAAACAAAGCCAGCACCACAAAATCACTAGAAACTAGGTTAAAAAAGACAGCATGAAGAGAAGATTGAAAAAGGTGAAAACCAATAGCACTGAAGGTTAAAATCCAATCCGCATACTCTGCTTTTTCATGCACATAACTCACTGCGCAGAAAAAAAATATTATCCCCCACCACTGGAATGGCTCAGTACCTCAAAGAAATGTGAAACAATTACTGTTACAGAATAAAAAGACCACAGGATATGAGGAGGAATACTCTCCCAACAACAACAACAAAATTAAGAAGGAAAACAAGGGGGAAAAGCCCCACCGCACACAAATGAAAACACTCAGCAAAAGGACATCACATCAATACGGAGAAAGACCAACATAGCCAAGCAGACCCAGGGTGAAGCAGAGTAATACAAAGAGTTATAGATCCAAGTTCTCCTAAGAACAATGAAAGTATTCTTCCGAGCTAAAACCTTGCCTGCTCGAGCAAACGGCCTCTGCAAAAAGCCAAGGAACATCTCATTAAGCTGTACCCGTGCCTCACACAAAAGAAGTTAGTTTCATAATGCACGGCAACAAAGGATGGGCTGATCCTGATTTTTCAGATACTATAAATTAGGAACTGTTTCACAGCAGCCATTGAAATTACTGCAAGAGACAAAAACTCTACAGACTTAAAATTAAGTTCAGGCTCAAGAGGAAACACAGACTCCCTATTTTTAATCCTCCTGCAGCAGAAGGCCTTTTATTATTGACGTGAGGAAGGAAAATACAAACAGCAAATCAATTTTGTAAATTTTTCAGGTTATCGTTNNCCGCCCCTTTCATCACTTTTTTGGTGCTTATAACACTTCCACTGCTGATCTAACATCATGGGATGAATATTTTAAGGAAGAAAAGACACGAGTGGCACCACAAAGTTTGTTTCTCTGGCAGGCAACCTGCCATCCCTCAGAAGGCAGCTGAGTCACATAGCGTATAAATAACTCTGTCAAGAGAATAACAGTCTCGCTGTGAAATCACTCAGCAGAGCCAGAAAGGTGGTGAACATAGCGGTAGTTATCAGTGCGCTAGCGGTTCCCTTTCCCCCCACGTCATCTATAACAGTATTGCCTCTTTCAAGCAGCAAAGCTATGCATGAAGGCAGATGAGAATGTCCTGTTCCCAACTGCAGACATCAGGCTTTGTGAGAATTCATTAACTCTATCACGATTTGCAAATCCTAGCTGTGCTGAGAATTCATTTGGTTGTCCACGTGCCAATTAGAAACAATCCTACAAAAAGGGATGGAGCCATATAAAAACTTGGCGAGAAGTGGTGGGTCACATCCCACCCAGCAGGATTTCCCGGCTCAGACACAGCCTTTACCTGTCCCACCGTGAGTAGCCGTGCTAAATAGAAAGTCAAGGTCATTCGCAATGGTGGCAGCAGAGGCGCACAGGTTTTCTGGAAGGCATTCATGGAAGTACAAAGAAATGTTTGCCTGCATCAAATACTGCTTTGGGGAACAGGCTTCTTTTAAAGTAATAACGTTTAAGCAAGAGTATTGGTGGCATTAAACTATGTAACTTAACTCATGACCTCAGCATCTCATATGAAAATTAATACATACATACACACATTCTTCAGCTAAGACCTTCCTTGTACCTTGACTCTATTTTCTCTTTATAGCCAGAAGTAACAAAAAACCATTTAGGCCTTTCTCTAGCACTGCGTTTGGCCAAACCCTGTAGTACAAAGACTAGTGAAATCCACTTCATCACTGAGAGAGACATACCACTGCCATCGTTAGTACAATATCGTCTCAAATCTTGGCATGCTCAGGGACCCAAGCATGGAAGAAGGCTGTCATTCTCTCTTAGGTGGAAAGAGTGCTCCTCTACATCACAGCGTATACCATGCAGAAATTACACCAGGGCATTGGCTATTTTGCCATTGGCTTTTTGAAGACTATGGCAAAGTTTCCAGCACACTAGCAGTTAAAATAATCTAGACTAAAATCAGAGCCTTCCATGGGCAATTTCTAACTGTCTTCCACTGAATAGCTTAATTTAACTTTCAACAACTGCACCACTTCTGCAGCCACATCTCCTTTCAGCAGACTATTTGCATGCAAAACAGATCACAATACACTATACAATCTCATAAAAATATGCAGCATAAGACACTAAGCATAACTTTGCAAACTGTTTGCTCTTCTGTTCCTTGTTATGTTTCTGTCCCATCCATTTGCCTCTCAAAGATTCCAGTCCTCCAAAGAAATTCTGAAAAAACCACACAACCTAAATGCAAAGTTATGTCATGGACTTCTGTCAGGTAAAATATGAGGACTCCTTTGAGTCTCATCCTGAAGACTCTGTGCAGTCAGCATTTCCACTGACTTCAGGGAGAAGCCTGTCAGAAAGCTGAGCCTTACTATAAAAAGAACTGTAAAGATCCAAAACAAAGATGCAATTCCAGATGTATTTTTGCTCTATAGAGATGACTTGTACTACCTTAACAGTAGAAACCAACTCATTGCTTCCTGGGCTGCCAGATCTTGTTCCAAAACTTGTGATGCAATACAAAGAGCTGGTGCAGAATAGCTGGAAACATTAAAATACGATGTTTCACTCTTCATCTGTAATCTGCCTTCCTTAGTGAACATCTTTATGGGCTTTGATGGCGACTTGAATTCTCAGTTCCTTTAATTAGCAGGAGTAAATATGGAGATTAATATAATTCATGGACAGATATTATTGTATTTCTACACTGAGCCAGACAATATAAAAAGGCACGTGTAAGTAACAACCTGCAAATGTAGCACATTCCTAAACACCTACCTTCTCTCAAATTTTCTTATCCTTTTTTATCCTCTGCTTATGGAGCATGTAATGTTCAGCTCACTGCAAAGTACGTTTCTGAAAATGCCCACTTCCTGCCAGAGGAAAAGACATAACACTCAAAATGAAAAAAAAATTCCAGACTAAAAAATAATCTACATTTCCCTGTAGGAGTGATCTGAAGAGATAGTGTATCTCTCCTTCTTATGAGTGTGGTAGCTATATTCATTTATTATAAAAATTTTCATTTTCTTCTGCCTTTTCATTCTCTTTTGACAGAGGCCATAGCTAAGGTCAAGTCATCCGTTGCCTAATGAAACTATCCTGTCTCAAAAACAAACCAACCAACATTTCTCTGCCTAGCAACGGTTATTATTCTTCTTTCACCATCTCCTTTGCCTTCCTCTATCCTCCCCATCCATACAGCAGATATTTTCTCCATTTTCTACTTTATTTTACACTCATTTTACACCCATGTAATTCACGGACTCAGGTAAGGAACAGAAAAAGGATACTAAAAACCCCCACACTGATGACATTTTCTTTCCACTTGATTTTTATAGAGAAAAAAATGGACTACTACCTACTGTCATCACGTTATCAACAAGGCAAAACATTTTTAGGATTGAAATGAAAATTAACTTCTGTCATGTACATTAGGAGGTATTTGTGACGTGTTGACAATCTGAATGCAGTAAATGGCAGGCTGCGCTGCCAAGGCTGTTCCCTCACCAATGGACTGGGAGGTTCCTCACAGCCCTGGTGCCAGCAGGCACGCATGATTTCACTGCTACATCCTATCTGAAGAGCAGGATGGTTGGTAGCACAATACCGTCTTTCACATTTATCTGGCTTTCACAGATGCCAGTCTAATGTCTGTGAATACAAATGAAGGGATACAATGAAAATAAGTTTGTTTGACATTGAGAGTCAACTGTGAATGACTAACAATTAATAAACCCAGTGGGTGTTTGATTACATGGTCTGTATGTTAGGTTTTGAAGACTAACCTCTCAAAGCATATTTCTATCCCCTTAGCTTCCTACGAGGGGATAAACATTTCAAAGGAAGCACTTTCTCAGTATTTGTTTGTACAGTGCCCTCACACAATGGGGCTGTTCTCCAAGCAGCTCTTAATGCAAAGTTCAACACCCATTTCCTTTTATAATCACACAATAAACAGTTTGTGTTTAGTCTTCTACTTTCCCGGTAGGCAAAAGCCTTATTGATCAGATCCCCTGTTAGTTGTTCACCTTGGCAAGAATCCTCTTGCTCGGTAAGAAAGGAGGAGGAAGTCGTTTTCCTCAGCAGCTGCATTCTTGCTTGTGTTCACTTCCACAAATAATTTCAGCTAAAGACTACTTTTTTTTCCTCCAAGAGAGAAGTTTGTTGAAATTCAGTTTCAGAGATGAGTTGAAGGCAAGTGTAATTCTTAAAGAGCACTTCAGCTGTGAATACCAGTCTCTTTGCCTTGCACTTTTGAAGACTCATCTTCCTGAGCTACCAGTGATCCAGATTCTAAACTGAACACTTAAGAGTTTGAAATGAGATGTTATTCTGAAGAGTAAGCATGTCTCTGCAGCATTTCATCTTAGCGTCTCTTTAAACGGAGCATTCTTAGGCAGGTTGGCTCTCAGAAGCACCCATGCTGGCTACTGCACTTTCTCTCATCATAAAGTTTTTTATTAACACAGTAAATGCAACTTAAGTCCTGCTCGACCTTCTAGGATTGGAGAACTGTTTTTTGTTTAACTTTTCAGTACCTCTAGAAGCAGACCCCTCCACAGCAGCTCCACTGCACCAGATGTGTCTGCCAGCAAACACCCAGACAGCTGAACTCCAGCAGTACCCACCTTGCCTCTGTCCTGGAGGGAAACCACAAATTGTCTCCAGCCAGGGCAACAGAGCGGGAAGAAGCTCTGCAGTGTTTGCCCAGGCCACCTGCAAACCTGCCTGGCCTTCTGCCATTTTTGCTCCTCCTTCAACTTTTTACCGCTGATTAGTATGGCCACTTTTATGTCATAGTTCTGCCTCATAATTGTTTGGGACCAATTCCTGTTCGAAGGCAGATTATAATCTTTAGATATTATCTTTATTTTGCATTAGAATACTTGCTTTGACCCTCAAGCACTTTGCAAAAGAAACTGACTTACAAACTCAAAATAAATCACGTTTTATTTGACGCTGAAATACAACACTAAGATACATGTGCCATGGAAACAAAGCACTGCAATGCATCTGCCACTGAAACTGTACCACCCTACTATAAAACCAGGCAGTTATTATTAATAACACAAATTATTTAAAGCAGTACAGGAGTCTACAAGAGTAATTTAGTTGGTCAAAATAGTTACTAGGTTTAGGAATGATTCAACACACCAGGGTTAACTTGGAGCCAAGTATATAATTCCTAGCAAAACAAATTCAGTGACCTTTGTCTATTCATTACCTGTTCATAAGTATGCTGAGAACATTTACCTGTTCAGTTTTAAAAGTTATTCAGCAATTTTCCTAAGTTTCATTCACTATAATTTTTTATCAGTAGCTGAAATTCTACATTCAAGTCATATTGCTCAAATGGTAAACTGTATTTCTTGGTTAAAAGACAGCAAGTCCTTCAGAGAGGGTTTTGAGGGGAGTTTTAGTGATTTGCTTGAATATTATGGCATAATACCTACTTCTGAGAGAAAAAGCAAAGGCAGAGATGACTAGGGAAATGAATACACAGTTCAGGTGTGTAACCACAGCAAATTCTCATTTAAACTGAAAAGAGGTTTTGCTCACTGTTAAATTAGCCATACCTCAACACTTTGAATTTTGAAATTACTGTATCTGTAATTTCATTTCCTGTCCAAATACCTGTACCTGCATGTCGTGGTTTTGGGTTCAGCCCAGCCGGTAACAAAGCACCACGCAGCCGCTCGCTCACTCCCCACCCCCACCCCTGGCCATGGTGGGATGAGGAGAAAATCCAAAGGTGGGCTCGTGGGTCGAGACAAGGACTGGGAGGGATCACTCCCCACTTATGGTCACGGGCAAAAGACAGGCTCAACTTGGGGAAGAAACAAAACCAATTTCATTGACTACCAATCAAATAAAAAACAAGGATATTGGGAAGGAAAACCAAACCTCAGAACACCTTCCCGCCACCCCTCCTGTCTTCCTGGCTCAACTCCACTCCCGGTTCTCTCTCCCTCCTCCCCCCGGCGGCACAGCGGAACAGGGGATGGGGGTTACAGTCAGCTCGCCACACATCGTCTCTGCCGCTCCTTTCCTCAGGGGGAAGAACCCTCACTCGTCCCCAACTTCTCCAACGTGGGTCCTTTCCGCGGGCTGCAGTTCCTCAAAAACTTCCCTGGCGCGGGTCCTTTCCGCAGGCTTCAGTTCTTCCCGAACTTCCCTGGCGCGGGTCCTTTCCCCGGGCTGCTCTCCAGCCACACACTGCTCCAGCGCAGATTTTACCACGGAGTTACAGCCATCTTTGGGAACCTCCGCTCCACCGTTCAACCCCCTGGGCTGCAGGGGGACAGCCTGCCGTCTCCCCACGGGCTGCAGGGCCATCAGCCTCCTCAGGTGCCCCTCCTCCCCCTCCTTCTTCACTGACCTTGGNGACTTTCTGGAGCCGGGGGAGCTTCCAGCAGCTTCTCACAGGAGCCACCCCTGCGGCCCCCTCCCCCACTACCAAAGAAAACCGTGCCACACAAACCCATAACACTGCAACACCTGTGTTACCGTACCACACTGCTGGAGCACCCGTGTTTGTACACAGGCCACAGCAGGAGGCACAGCTCCAGTGGCTCAAGCAGCAGCCAGATCAGCAAGTGGCCATTGCTTTTGGTTTTTAAAAGAAAGGTATTAGCTGATCAAGATGGTATCTAAATACAATGACTACTTCGCCTAAGAATTATACACCCTTTTTTTGACATATTGGTGCTGGAAATCTTGAAAATTAGGAAAGAAAATCCCATCATTCATTGAGAAATGCATAAGCTGAAGAGTAAAACTGAGAAAGTTAATTTCACAGCATGCAATAATGTTAACTGCCACTAACATATGACGGGTAGGGATGATGGGCTTCCAGAAACATCTGGCCACTATTGCACATTTGAGGGCTTGGAAACATTAGTAAATATAACTGGCTTAACACTGCTGGGGTGTTGCTACAGGTCAATGCAAGGGACAAACTACTTGTTATGAATGCAACAGAGGCTTTGGAAAAGGACTCAAACAACATTTAAATAGTAAGGGAGAGGAGGGACGCAAAAGGGAAAAGAGAAAAAAAAAAAGGGAGGAGACGCCCTCTATTTTGGTTTTGCTTTATACTGACTGTAATGTTTCTCTTAAACAAAACTGCTCATCAATCTGTCCAAAGAACATGAACAATGTTTCTGAAACAAAGACAGCTCACTGAAGTTGCACCTTCAGAGCACCTTACAGATGAGCATCCAGGAAAATTCCTCCTGGTGTTCCACCATTACACTTCACACCAGACCCTGGAGGATAGCATTGCCCCAGATATGTCACGGTGAATTAGGACATCAGTGGAGACTAATGATCGGCACGAAACCAACATAAGAGAGGACAGAAATAGTCCCAGATAAAGGCAACATTCACTTCTCATATGCCTTAGACTCATTGTCTAGCTGAGACAGCTCACAAAAGTATCAATTGAGAGTCACCTGTAAGGGTAGTTTTCATATAATGGGCACCTGGTCTACTCTCAGTGAGTCTGAACCCACCAATTTATTTCATGCAGCAATCAAACATTAATGGGTTTCTGGTTTTACCTGTCCAGACCTGAGATGGTGGCTGAAAGAGAGAAAATTGCATCCTATCATGGGTCTTCAGAGCCAACTAGGTGCTTTCATCTTGCAGTCACTTTTTTTTTTTTTTTAAAAAGGAAAGTTGGGATCCATAAAAACTTTAAATACTTTGCATTTTCCAAACAGGAACTTCCCTGTCAATCTATCATAGATTTCAGCCTCTTGATCTTTTCTTTGCATCTCATGATAAGACTCAATGCCAAGAAAGATTTCTCATAAAGGGCCATCCTATAAAAATAAGCAAGGGATTTTATTTCATATCTTAAAATTAGAAATGCATTATTGATGGGATCATTAATTATATATTTTGGATTATAACCAAGATTTGAAGAAAAGCACAATATTTGAATGTACATAATTGCTACCACAGTGTACAATCTCTTTTTCTTATTATACACAGACCCCATTTCCTCCTTGTATGAATATTTTATTCTGAATACATGTTCCAGGTATTTGGCAATATCTTCTATTCCATTTCAGTCCATATTTTGAAAGAAGGCAACTAAGATGTGAGGATTTCTCACTGATATAATCTAGTTCTACTTCTAAATCAAAATATATTTGAAGTACCATGTCTTAAAAAAAACCCAACCAACCAAACAAAAATCTCCTCCCAACTTATTCCTCCCTCAAGGGCTCAGACACACAGGCACTTCAGTCCTTAACTACATCTTCTGAGCCTTCTGTAAGTCACAGGCAATGGCTTGCAGAATTGCTGCCAGCTCAGATTATACAAGTTATTGAAAGTTTTTGCATGGCAGTGAGTTGATGTGTAGCCTTTCACAGGGCTCTCTGGGTGTGTTTGTGTGCATGCACACATACCTGTGCAACCTCTTCTCCCAGACCAGGAGCAGAAAAAGAACCTCTATCAAGTTTTCAGCGACCCTAAAGAAACTGCATTATTTTCTAAGTGAATGCTTGACCTGAGACTCCAGGGAGATTTATCAAAATATAAACTAGGGCAGCCAACACAGAGATACACAAAGGAAGATTAAAAAGTTTTGTGGACGTACGTCCTACCATTTTTTTCCTTGTGTGCTACCATGTGCCTCAGGAACTGTTTACAGCTCTTGCCGAAAGCCGTGCAGGGGAGGACAAGCTGGGTGAGCCAGGGGACACAAGAAGCAGCAGATCTGCAGGGCCAAGGGGCTGTGGGTCAAGGTGGCCATGACTTTCCTCAGCCCGAGTTCCTTGTTCTGTGACAAAAGGCAGCTCTTCCTGCTGTGCATCGGATGTGAAGTGAATGACAGTGTATGCCAGGCTTCCTTCCTGTGTAATTAGTCTTGCATTAATGGATTTTTGGGTTATTTTTATCCTTACATGGAATAAAGAAGCTGGTTGATTCCCATAAACACACAATTTCCAAACTAAAGCAAGTACAACAGAGATAAGAGATGACGACCCATTCTTTAACCTTGTCAATCATTCAGCAGTGACAAACATGTATAAAGCCTTAATTTGCAGAACCAGACCTGAGAGTCCAAGCTCAGCTAATAAAGTATCTTAGAGCAGGTGGAAGGATGCTGGCCACAGGCTTTAAAGACCCAGATTCAGTACCCTGAGTTACCACACAGGATTTAGGAGTGAAGACCTGGTCTTCAGTCCTCTTGTGTTTCACCTCCCCATTGGTAAAACAGGGAAGCCACCACATGCTGCACAGCAGCCCCAATCTTCTCAAACCAGGGCAGTGGAGCCAAAAGTGACTAAAGAATACAGTTAACTATAGAAATCAGTTGGATCTAACCAGCTGCTACACTAAGAGTAACTAAGAGCAAAGTATCTCATATTCTACTATTTTCTATTTAATTTCTCTAGTTTCACTACATCATTTAACAGAAAAACTTTAAAGTTACTGAGACTGAGAAAACAGGATCTTTGGTGTCTTTTATGCTTACTTCATTCATAGCGTAGATACTAAAACTCCTGCTTTAGAGACTGAAGACTCTGCTTCATTATTAAATGTATGCGCATCATGGCCCTTACAAATCTCTGTTAAACTGAGGATTAGGCAAGGGCTGGAACAGATAGACAGTATATTTTCATTCAATCTCCTTTAAAATAATGATGCATGCAACTTCATGTCATTATTCTTTAACGGTCTTAAGCCTATTTAATAGCACAGTAATATTCCAAAAAGGAAAAGGGAATTATTTCCACATTTAATTTTCATTGCAAAAGTGAATGTGGTTCTTTCCATGGCAGATAAGCAGCTAAAGCTGCTTGGTACCTTAACTTGGATATGACTGCATTAGCTCTGCTACATTACATCTGAACTAATGAAACAAAGCAAAATGATTAGCTTCAGACTCCTTGGAGTATCTGAAAGTAACGTTTGGCTTGCTTCTAGGAACCTCTACAGAGGCAATGGGATTGGCAGGTGCTGCACCTGAATGAGCATCAAGTTTGGCCTGTGTGACTGAGCTGGTCACCTACGCCAACATCCAACGGCACAGGTCCTGTACTGTGGGCTCCACGGTGAGCAGCATGAAGATTATGGGCTCTGGTCCCCTGCTCCTCTCATCTGCTGTGACAGGGAGGAAGGAATGGCTAAAAGCCAAGGACAGCTCTGCCCTAGCATGTGGTCAGCTATGCTAGTCCCTGAAAAAGCAGCATGTCCAAAGGCTGATCCTATTCTCTCACCTGAAAACAACACACAGTTTTCCTCTCATGCTGTGGCAGTACAGGGACAGCTTCAAAGAATCAGGGGACACTCTCCAGCCCTGGGCCATCCCAAGCTGGGTGACTCCAGCATATGAGCTCTGTCCACACCCTGGCTCTACTGGTTGCTCAAAACGAATTGCAGGAGGAACTGTGTTTTACACCACTAAGAAGTGCAGTTTTAAGACACGGATGAGCTAACCTAACCACACACTGCTACTTGGTCTCCACTCCCTTGTGCTCACAGCAATGCCCATGGACTGGCGGCAAGTTTTCAGTCATTTTGCTTGCCGTCAACCTGCCCTACCGTTACATGAACACTTGCCCTACCATTACATGAACACTGGTGCCAGAATGGGAGTGCAGCAGAAGCTCATGGCTGACCAAAGGGGAGGGATGCGCCTATCCCTTTTGCTCCCAGCAAGCACTTTTAGTTGGCCATAGCACAAAGCTCCATCCTGAGCTCCTTCCTCCAGTGATGCCTCTTGCACCCTCGCCTGCCTCCGTCATTCACTGCCTTGAATCCCTCTGCCCCAGCAGTCACCACCTTTGTTTCCTTCTTGGAGGAAAGTATTGGACTTGCCTCTCGTACACCTGGAATTAGTCCAAAAATTAATACACATTTTAGCACCTACTGTTACAGCATCTCACCTAAAAAATTTCCACCTTTCCCCACAGGGTCTGCCAGCCTTACGGTTTGAGCAGCAAGCATCCTAAGGATAAAGTTAGCATCAATACTGCATGGTCAGAGACTCTGAGGTATGTTAAATTAAACCTAGATTTATGAATGAAGAAGAGATGCTGATGCTCGCTCATATATCCACAAAGGTAACTACAGGAAAAGAAGATGTTGCACAGGTTTTCTCAGACCTATGATTACAGCTGATGCCCATCACTTAAATCCTTTCTGTTATTAATCCCAAATGTGATATTATCAATCCCAGTGTCCATACCTGGTCTAATCTTTTTTTCCTTTTTTTTTTTTTAAAAACAAAAATGCAGAAGCAGGGATATTTAGAGATCTGGAGAAGATGCTCATTTGTTTGACAGTCTTTGGGGCCTTTGGGACACACATATACTAAAGTCTTAAGCTGATGCAGGATGCTCTAGGATGTGAATAAAAGTAAGTTAGTAGCACTTTTCTTCTACTCTGTCCATTTCTTAACTATCTCCAAGTTTGCCCGTCTCAGAATACTCCCAATGCTCAGGCTGAACAGGATTTTGGTCACCCTAATTCACCTGTTTCCAAAGTACACCATTCTCTCCTCAGTTTTGCAGGCTTTTTGCTCATTTTAGGCAAAGCCAGAGATTAGCTGGACGAGGAATCATGAAGTGCATCTTATTCATTTTCAGTCTCATACAACCTGTTTCTTCCAGATCCCATTAAATAACTGAGTACAAACAGGAACTCCAAAATATCTATATAGTTTCAAACATATTAGAAAGTTTAAAGACTGACTGGATTTTGTCTTGGTTCAATGAACTGTAGAAGCGGATGTGTAGCTGCAGAACAGAACCCAGTCCAAATCTTAAGCATTTAGAAAATTCAGTACCACTCACACTTCAAGAAAATGCACTGTAACTGAGGTTCTCCTGCTGACTCCCTCATCCCAGTGTCAGACACAGCAGCTGCAGAGAGGTGACACACGGGACTGCCAGCCATGAAGAACTGATTCACCAGGAACCACACAGACCCTTTATCCCCCTGTTTTTGTCAACATAAAGAAGCACCAGAAGGACTTAGTCCTGCCATACACAAGCCCAAACCTAAATGCTACACAGACGCATGCTTAGGTGTGAATATAAATATATGTATCTTCCAGATGATGCCTGGATATTGAGCTGAACACATGCTCAAATGCTTTATAGGGCTGAGACTTGACTGCTCAGTGATTTGGAGAAATGAACATGAAGTCATGGCACCTCTCATGCAGTGAAAACTGTGTATTGCCAAGGGAATACCTACCCTACAAAAGTCTTGTTCTTCCCTTATTTATATTGATGTTGCTCTGTAAATGTTGTAGAGCCACTCCTGCTATACACCTGGGGAAAGGAGCTGACACTTGGGCTTCCTGGCTCTTGTGCCACAAGTGGAAATAACTTAGTTTTTCCTTCTTTAAAAANAACTGGGGGGAAAAGAAAAAAAAAAAAAAAAATCAGATTCAGATGGAAGCTGTGCAATTCAGAATACAAGGGGTATCTGAGTTGAGGTTCAGAACCTTTTTCTTTCAATGCAATAATGCAATTGATTATTTTTTTTCCTGGAGGGTGTTACTATATTCATATTTCAGCTTTAACTAGCTTTTCCAGAATTGTTAGTGCTTCTGCAAGATTCTTTCCTCTATGTTCTAATTATAGATACTGGATAATTAGCCAGTGTTTGATGACCTTTTCTAGCCAAATTGACTTCAGCTTCATGTGCAAAAAATCCTGGTTGGAGAAGGAAGAGAAGTTATATCAGATGACTAAAACCAAGTGAAGCACAGCAGCTCTGCCCCCGTCCTCCCATGCTGGTACTTTGCATTGTATGAGCTCCACTAGAGAGAAAACTCACATCAGCCATGCAGCAGAAAAGAGCCTGCTTATAAGCAGAAACCAAGAGATATTAAATAGATATTTAATACAAAGTTCAACTCTTTAACAGAGAAGTTGACTGTGCTCAAAAAAGAAAAGATACCCGGAGCAAAAATCAAGGGTTATTGGCACTGTAATCCGAAATAGTTAAAAATTTGCCTTGCCAGGCTGCACTAGTCCTCAAAAACTAAGAGCACATCATTGACCACCACAGAACTGTTCTTTAAGCACTGCCTCTATCTAGTTTTAGGGATGCTCCTGAAGAGGACAGGGCTCCAGCTGGCCACAGTGTTACCGGAGGGGAAAAAAAAAACTGTGTGTAGGGCTACAGAACTTCTGCCCTGGAGAAAATAGCTTCAAAGAGCTTGTCTGAGTCTCTCAACTACTCCTAAATAGCCAGCTCCTACTCTTTCCTAGGATCTCCAAGGAACCTGTGGACATAGACATCTCATGTGACCAAATCATCTGCTGGAAAGAGCCTTCAGCAGCATCACAGTGTCTGCCAGCAGAGAAGCTGTGCTGTAAACCTCTTGTTTTCATTCTCTCACACACTCTCCTTTTCTAGGGATTTGTGATACGGAAAGGACAGTCCCAAAGTTTCTCTCATCACCTACCACAACTAAAGAGTACTAGAACCATGGGGTGATGTTACTACTGCAGGTGAGATTTCCCCCAGGTATCTAAGAACACAAATTTCATTCATGTTTTAATGGATATGTCATTTTAAACTATGAAAATGCTGTAGGAAAAAAAACAACCTTTGAAGATGTTATAAAAAAGATTGTACATGGGTACAGAAACACATAAAACTAGTTGGGGAACTTTGTTAGGTTATGACTCTGTGACTGGTTTAATAATACATAACTTTGCTCCTCACTCAGGAATAAAAATCTGTTGGTTTTTAATTAATGAGGTTGCAACAGTATGAATGATTTACAGTGACACGGTCTGACAGTTTATACATGGTGAGTAATGCCATGTCAGATGCTTCAGTATTTATATTGAGATGAATGGCACATAATGTGATGCACATGCTAACAATGAACATAAATATTTAGTACTCCCAGCAAAGCCTCCTGTATGATTAAATTGGCCTTAACTTTGTATGTCTCTGCAGTCTTGCCTATTAGCTATTTATTTAAAGGTGTATTTCCAGAGAACCCTTATCAAGTGTATTTACACATCCTCAATGCAATAGCAGCTTTTGGCAAGTACTTTTTCTTCTCCTCGGAGCAGTGAGCTCCATTCACGCCACTTAACAAAATCGTGGAGTCCATGAAGGCCAGCTGGGCTTGTAGCAGCCTGGTAAGAGCCCAGGAACCATGCTGTTACTGTCACATTATCAGTGACACCCTATATACCCCCTTGCCTCCTGCAAGTAGAGGTGCGCCCTTTCTCCACTGGTACCCATTCCCTTGTGGCAGAGGAAGAGGACAAGACTGGCGCTACACCACTCCTCTCACCAACTCTGTGAAGAATACTGTAAGTTACAAGGGAAGGGGAAAAGGCCACCTGACTGCCCACCCCCTGCTTGCCTTTGTTTGCACCCCAACCCAGTTACAGTGAGGGCTTTGCTCTTGCTCAGCAGAGTTGAAAAGAAGACCACGTGCAGCTTCAAACAACTCTATACATTCAGGACCTACAGAGTATGTATGAGACATAATTAGAGCAGCTTTCTCTCTTGTTTCTCCCTTACATTGTTCACAGTACAGGTTATTTTTTTTTAGCAGCTGTTAATGCTGCAATGACCATGCTGTGACTGGTTTGTCTAGGGTTTAAGTCATGGAGAGGGAGGGAAAGATTGTCTATATTATCTCTTATTTCTACCCAAAGACAACCTTTGATTGCTCACCAATTAATAGTTGTGATAATTCACTCCATTTTTAGTATTAACTATGTTTATTGAACCAAAGTACAGGCTCTCCAGGTATTGCTCTAAGCAAAATAAAAGTACATCCTAGTTTTGGAATGTTTTTAAGTGTTACGTTTGAGATTTTGCATCCTCACTGCTTAATATGTAACACACAACTCCATATACTTAAGTTCCTAAGACAAAAAAACTGAACAACTGATCATTTTCACTGGTAACAGAGAAAGCAGACACAGTCCTTGCCCTCAATTCCCCAGCCATCCTCAAGAAACCTGGAAGGCAGGAGAGACTTGATCAAGTCTTACTATCCAGAATGCCACTCTGCCTGTAAGAAGAGGAAGAAGTGCAAGCTCATTCATTCCTGTTCGTGTCTTTTACTTGTAAGTGTGGTCTCACTGGCTCTGCCTGCGCACCGTATTTCATAGCATTCCTACTTAGTCTAAGGAGCCCAAAACTAAGCTTGGGGTGCCACCTATTATAATAAATACACAGTATATACTTTAAGTATTATTTTATTTAAAAACCCAAACTAAATAAAAATTAACCAAAACATTTTCCTTGTTTAAAAATAACCATAGTTGTGAAACTGCAACTAGGTATCTACTTGAGTAGGGTAGCAATGAGCTAGCAGAGGATAAACCTATATTGCCACAGGCCTTTTCTCATTTTGAATAGCCTCTTTACAATCCAGTCACACCTACATGAGCAGCATATTTCTGTATTTATCCACCACTAATCCATAATTCTTTATGAACTGAACTATCTCTCATTAAACTTTGTCATCCCTGTTGTCACATGAATAAAAGAAAGACTTGTTCCATGCATGTGCATAAATAAAGTCAATGTCTATTTACTCGCATCACGTACTGAACTATTTCACGCTTGTCAGCTAATGGAAAAGTTGTCAACCTGCCATTCATGTGAATGCTGTGGTGTATCCTACTCTTTGAAAGATTATTTACAAGACAAGATATTTGCATGAATGCAAATCATAAGATGTTTGGCCTACATTAATCCAACAAAGATGTATTAAACTCCTCCCCTCTCTCCTGGCACTGACGTTTTTCAGTGTAAGACTTCCTGCTGACACAACTAACTGCCATTACACATGGCATTGCATTACACCCGTTACACTGGAAGATTAAGGAGCTCAATCTGTTTCGTCCATCACAAAGAAAACCAGAAGGTTACAGGGCTATGGTGTACCTTTGCAGGGAGAAAACATCAAAAGCTCTTCAACACAGAGGAGATGAGCACACTGGTACACTCAAACAACTGGTAATGAAAGCCAAACAGATTCAAATGAGAGAGAAGCAAAAATTTATAAACCCGTGAGTGTCACAAATCTTTGGAACTAGCTATGGAAGAAAGGAAAGGATTTTCCATCTTTTAATGTTTTCAAATCAAAATCAGGTGTCTTTGTGGAATTGAGGGCTTAGGCAAAAGTGATTCCTAGCAAAGAGCATCTTAACTGCCTCTGAGTTCCAACAGCCTGCTTCCACACAGAGTCATCACCTGAAATCCAAAACCGAAATATGAGCTTCAGTGCTCTAGTAACACTGTGCCAGTGCCCATGGCCACTGCCCTTGCCACCCACAAAGTTTGCTCAAGCATACAACACATTTAGAGGTTCACTGCTGCTAGTGCTTCAACATGAGGACTGAATTCATTTAGGCTGTAGGAGGATCCCCTAACTCCCCCCCGACAACTGGCTTAGACATGAGCGAAATCCCCGCCAATCTTCCAGACTGGTCATACCTCATGAGGAAGAGCAAATTCAGGTAAGATTAGCTCCCTACTCATACCAGAGCACTCCGCTATCTTCTGCAAATTTACACAGATATCACCAATGCTTATTAGACAGTCACCTCAACACACATGGATGGGCAGAACCCACGTACCTCACTTTCACCTGCACAAGCCCTACCACCCGCACAGCAGGTCTAAGGCAGAGGGTCAGCAGCTCTTACGCTGTACTCGGGAACAGTACGTGTTAGCCATGTTGACAAACCTGGTTTTCTGTTACTAAAAATCAGCACACACAATAACCAGCAAGATTGCTGGGCAGACAGATGCCTCACATTTATAGAGCTTCCTCTCCTAACAGCCTCCGCCACAGCAGGGGGGTGGGACTAGACAATCTTTAAAGGTCCCTTCCAACCCAAACCATGCTGTGATTTCCCTCTGGAAAGGCAATAAAGGGATAGCAAATGCAGTTCTGATAAAAGTCAGGCAGAAGGTATCATAATGCCAAGTACTATCACACAAACTAAAAGGTGAAACATAGTCAACAGCTATGTTCCTTTCCATGTTGTTCCCACCGCTTTGCGGTGTTGTTTCCCTGACCCCCAACTCTCTTTTATCCCATGATACATTCATGATGGTCCTATTCTTAGTGACTGGGCTCAAAACCTTACCTCTTTTTATGATCTGAATTGATCCTGTAAAGAATTCTTTGAAAACTACTATTAGGATGATGTATGGCCTAATTTTGGTTGCTATAGCATTTAGAGTCAGACTTACAACTGGGTAAACAATCTCCCACTCACTTGAAAAGATTTCGGTACTGCAGGAGAAAGCTCTCTGGCTGAAAACCCATATTTTAAAGTTTACAGCTCCTGCTTCTGGCTCGGCATTGCTACGGCAGCAAGGAGGGAGAGCCTGGCAGGGTTTTGCAGACACTGCGGAGCTCTGAACATGGCCACTCCAGAACACTGTTTTAGCTGCTTTACAAGAGGAATCTAGCAGCAATTTAATACCATAAGTACCAAGCTGCCATTCAGTTTTTTCTACGGTTTTAAAAGCAGCACATTTTTATTAAGATAGAAATGACTATGAGGAATCAAGCGCATTTTAACACAGGCAGTAAGATGTAATGCAAGAATGCTGTGTAGGCCTTTAAGGCTGGCAATAGACACCACTGCTATCAACATTTTCTGTTGCCTTCCATCGAGTTTAATGTGTGTAACCTTGGCAGTAGCATCTCATCTCACACACTCTGGCCTTGGGGCCATATAAACAAATAAATCAAGCTAAAGCCAAATCCCAAAGCAGACAGGAGAACCCCCTTTCTCTCTCCATTCTACATATATCTGCTCACATGACAGATGCCCTCTAAGCACTACTGTATATAGGCATCGTACCTTGTATGAAAACCAATACTCATTTTACAAATGAAGATAGGACAGTTGAATTTAAAACCTTGCCTCCAGTTCCGAATGCTTCAGCTTATATATTTCAGCAGGATTTTACAAGTGCTAAGCGCCAGTTTCAGAAATGGCTTATACTTGCATGTAGCTTTACCAATATTCAAACATGCCTTTAGAAGTCATGATCCAGGTTCTCCAGAATTAGGAAATGGCTTTAAAACATGATTTTCAAGACAGTCAAAATGTCCTATTATTAATAGTGTACCTTAGACAAATCCAACCGAGCAAATCAGAATAACCTAACCATTGCTTAGATATGTGTCTAATTCTTTTACATGCAATCACCACTCTTCAGAGTGCAGTGAGAATGCACATGCAAGAGTCATTTAGTTCAGCTTCGCCTCCTTTCAGATAGCTTTTTCAACTGAGGAACAGAATCTGTTTTTAAGAACATACCTATTTATGACAAATACAAAACTAACTACCATATGCCTAGTGCTGCTTCTGTGGATTTTTAACCATCCTGAAGCATGTGGTACCTGTGGCTTATACAATGCATATGGTTGATGAATTTTAGTTAAACTAATCTCTGGTACTGTTCTCCAGTCCAAGCAATTTTAGAGCTGCCCACTTCCATTACTGCAAAGCAGATGCTTGGATTTCGCATAGAGAACAGAAATATCCTACTCAGTGCAGTACGAGGACTGCAAATTAACTTATTTCCTACCATTGAGACTGTATGTTGCCACAAAACCTTAAACAGGTGAAGCTCTGAGTTCATACATAAAACACAACCTGCTCCCTAAGAGAATTATGCACTTGCTTAGTTGATACAAGAACTTTGATCCAGCCAGCTATAGCATATACATGATCTCAAAATGTCACTTTTTGTAATTCTTTGTT
>VYZV01044571.1:0-11844 GCA_013401275.1 Pandion haliaetus | reverse complement strand
CCTGCGGCTATATATGTGACCTCTGCTCCTGGAGAATATCCTTCACTATGTCCAGGATAGGAGCGCTGCACCACAGGACTGCTTCACTATCTACATGCTGGGACAGCAAAAGTTGGTGCAGGTCTAAGTGATAAAAATCTACCCTCTAAAGGTGTCTTCATATCACAATGTGGCAGGACTCCCTAGCATGCAAATGCAATCAGACTGCAGCACACAAACTCACAGTGTTTTTCGGGTCACTGCTCTGTTTTAAGGATCCACAAGATGCAATACCCAAAGGAACAATGCTGGCCATTCTGATTACAACAGTTGCTTACATTGGCGTTGCAATATGTGCAGGTAAGTACACAACTTCTGCTTCATGTCTTAATTTACACAGTTAAAGTTTGAAAGCCCGGTACACAAATGAACCTCACTGCTTTTTCATCCTGTGGATTTATTATGTAGAAAGATAGTTGTTTTGATTTTACTGTATGTAAAAACAGTGGGGAAAAAAGCAGCAATCAGCAGAAACAGAAGTCCCTGTTTGGCAGCTGGACTTTCATATAACTTGTATGGTTACTTTTGCATTTGACTCAGTGACAAAGACCACTAGCATATAGTATCCATGAGCATAGTAAAGATTAAAGGAACCTCTGATCAATCTGCTGATCTTTTGTTCTCCATTCACACTGAAGTTTTACATGGCTTCTATTCGCTCTCACTAGCCTTACTGAGCACTCATGAGTAACAGAGTAACACACACATTTTGTGTGATATATGTCAAAGACAGAAATCAATTACCTGTCTTAAAGAAGATGCACCACGTGACTAGGTGCTCTACAATACTGGAATGTGAGGTAACAAAATGGGCACAAGAATAAAAAGAAGACCTGTACTGAAGCCATGAAATGTGTTGAAGGAATATGCAATTAAATTCTCATTACAAGGGTACAATAAATCTCTGTTCAAGGAAAAGATTTTACTTTTTCTATTTTAATAGTATTGTAAGAAAGAGTGTTGTAAATTACATTCTTCCTTATGAGCGAATACCTCAATATTGCATGAAAGCCCTGTGGGGTACTCCCTTTTCTGGGAGATGAATCTCAAGTCTTCCTGACTTTTGTGGTTCTTCTACTTTATGCAAAAGGCAGAATACTGGAGTCAAGCTGCAGCTCAGGTTATTGCATTATTTGGATCAAAATTTCCCCTGCAATTAAAGTTGAAGTAGTCATTCTTCCCTTTCTATTATAAATCTGTGTTAATTCATTGTTCTGTTCTCACAGGCAATAGCTGTATTTCAGCTTCAGAGCTGTCTATTTTTCATTGCAATACTTTTTTTCTTTCTGTTTGCATATTGGCTAAATAGGTAATGGTTACTTTGGGACTCTCAATAACAACGTTTTTGACACATTTGAAGATACCATATAAAGTTACATTTTGGCTGCTAAAGATGTTGAGATCAGCACTTTAAGTTAACTTCATATGTTTCTTCCCATTTCTGGTGGCAAACAAAGGCAACATAAATATTAAAAGCAAAAAGAATATAGGCAATTTCTCCTGTTTAAAGTTTTTCTCACCATATTGGTATCAGTAGGGCTATGACAATTTGAACAGCTGAGGATCTGGGTCTCTAAAGCAACTGTGTGTCCTTGTTAAACAAACAAAAAAAAAAGTGTATGCCTAGACCTAAGACCCTCACTGACCAGGTTCCTTTGAATACTGGCACTCGTAGAAGTATATTGTCTGCCTGTGACCACTTCTGAGTTAGCTAATTCATTGTTGATCTCTGTCGGGTTCTCTGGTCTCAGAAATATGCTAGTCCTCATTAGTCAACTGGCTGATTATTTTAAAAGTAACAGAAGTAAATACTTGCTTACAGACAACATGAGAAACTAAGCCACACTACAGGGAAGAAATCTCTGCCCAACGTGAAACATTGCTCTTTGGGATGAGACTAAGGCAGCAGTTGTACAAAATGTGTGCAGACTAAGAGTCGAAGTGTGGCAAGAACATTCTTCTGATGTCACATGGAGGGAAAATAATAATCTATCATTGTTTCCACAGCCTCCTGTGTTGTACGAGATGCTACTGGGAACATCAATGATACAGTTGTACCTGGAATGAGCTGCAATGGATCATCTGCCTGCAGCCTAGGCTATGATTTTTCCAGATGTGCAAGTCAGCCATGTGATTATGGGCTGATGAATAATTTTCAGGTTTTAATGAGATAACATGTATAATCATAAGCTATACATGAATACATAAGAACAAACATGCAAAACCATTATTTGCTAACAACTAACTGCAGCAGGACATCCACTTTTATCTAAAAAACTATAGGAATAATCAAAGGGAAGAGTCCCCCACATTCCACGTTACCTTCATACTGCCCATCACTAGCCTTCCCAGCACTCTGGTAAGGTCTTTACCTCCTCTTTCATCAAGTACCATGAAGCAGTATACGTTGCAACATCTTCAAAACTCAAAATCTAGACTTAACAGAGACCTCAGGAACTCCTGTTAAAAGAGCAACTCATCTCACTGCTCTTTACACATGGATGTGATTTTACCTCAGGGGTGCTGTGGTCACTGTTAAAGGTTTGTGCCACGGTGCAAAAAAATGGAGTTCTGATTTCTTAAAAAAAAGTATCCAAAAATAGTCAAGTGAAAAATCAAGTGAGAAGTCACAGGGTCTTTCTCCTAGGCCAGAGAGAGACTGTCTGCCATTTCTGTTCTTCAAAATAAAGCTTAGGCAAAGCATCAAAGTAAAGCAGTTCTTCTGCAGCCTGACAACCACGGCTCTCGGATATCTGTTCAGCCCCTGTGCTTCACAGCCCATGAGAGGAGCTCACCACTTGCCTACACTTGCTTTTCAACTAGTCATTTGTAGCTTTTAAAGTCACTTGCTTTCTTCCCAGCTGGTTCTGCTAAACGACAGGGCTGGGTAACCACCTTAAAAGGGATATGCTGTCCCTGTCACAGACTACTTCCTTTCTTGGTCATCTGCCATCCTCTCTCCCACCTCAGTTCAGCTGCCCAGACTCAGGGCAACCCTTAAAATAAGTGACCTCCCTACAGCCATAAACAGAATTTCACTTCTTGCATTTATCTTTGCCAGACTAAAGTCAGAAAAGAAATATGTCTTCACCTGACAAATCTCCAGGATTAACTGCTTTCTTTCCTGAAGTACTTCCTACACACCAAGAAGTATCTGGCAATCACATCTGTCCACTTCAACTTTTAGCTTCCTTGTCTGGTGCTCCTCAACAACCCTTTTGCTTCAGTGGTCACAGAGGCCATTGCAGCCCCTCTGGGAGGGCTGAGAGAGGCCCAACAGTGACCATCATTACTGTTTGCAGCACTGCTGTTATGCCAGCACAATCAGTCATTTTCTCTCTTTTTAGCCATATTAAATAATCAAGAAAAAAAAAAACCAAACCAAAGAAAATGCCTCCAATCACATTTCGTACTTCGGTGATTTTTCGTGCCATTTCCATTTTCCCTTCTTGCTACAAGCTGACTATTTACCCATCAAGTAGCAGCTGCTACTTATAGCAACCAGTTAGTAAAGGAGGTGAGAAAATCTCAGAGTACTCGTCTGCCTCAGCAGACAGCTGCATTCTTGTATAAAAATTTGGCTACACCTCTGTTGCTTTTTACTAAAATGGGAATAACAGTATTTCCCTACTTCACAGTTGGTTTGTAGTATATTGAATTTAGAACAACGAAAAGCAGAGACATGTAGAAACAGAGTACTTAAATGGGTCTGCAATCAAAAAGTATATCCAAATGCAAGCCTGACTACTCTTTTTCCTTTCTTTTTTTCCTGAAGGTGATGAGCATGGTGTCTGGCTTTGGTCCTCTCATCACAGCTGGCATCTTTTCTGCTACTCTGTCATCAGCTCTAGCATCTCTTGTCAGCGCACCCAAAGTTTTCCAGGTAAATTCGAATTATTCATTTCCTTATACTCTGTTTTACTTCAAAGACATAAAATTTAGTTGAACCCTATGTGCCCAATGTGAGATATACATATAAACAACACTGACACATGTGGGAGGAAGAGGCAGGGAAAACAGTAAGTACATAGAGTGTTTTTCAACAGAAATAGCCAGGTCTTACCACCCTCATACAAGGGTGATAATATTCCTTTGGTCAGAATTCAGCTTTGCTGCAGAAGCAAGGGATACATGTGTGCTTGTTATAGATAGCTTCAAGACTACTTTCAGGACCATTTCTATTTTCTTACAGAAAGCCACCCTGTAAGCACAGGAGTGCCAGGAATATGCAGAAGCCCTCAGGACATAAGATTCATGTGCTAGCAGGTGTGCTCAAACAGGCTGTCCAGAAGCCGTCTGGGCAGCAGCAGTGTGGACAGAATGGGAACAGAGGGCATGGGACAGAAAGATAACCTGTACAACTTAGACCAAGCCACTGATTTGTGCTTCAGTTTCCTCCAGTTTACACTCTGTTTAGCTATAGAGTTAAGCTCTTTTTAAAGCACTGAATAAGTATAAAATGTCTGTGATTCTGTTCTCCTGCTATATAATATAGTAGGATATTTGCTTATCACCTTATTTGAATGTTTACATGCCATAGAAGTAGATGCACTTGAAGTACTAGATAGATTTAATTTTTGTTTAGCAAAAGCCTAGCAAGCTGTCACTTGCATCAGGAGTAGCTCACTGTCTGTAAGAAAGCACTGCTTAACTGTTGTGGTTTAACCCCAGACAGCAACTAAGCACCACACAGCCGCTCACTCACTTCCCCCATACACCCAGTGGGATGGGGGAGAAAAACAGGAAAAGAAGTAAAACTCGTGGGTTGAGATAAGAACGGTTTAATAGAACAGAAAAGAAGAAACTAATAATCATAATGATAACAGTAATGAAATGACAACAGTAATAATAAAAGGATTGGAATATACAAGTGATGCACAAAGCAATTGCTCACCACCCACCCACTGACGCGCCCGTTAGTCCCCGAGCGGCGATTCCCCCAGTTCCTAAAACGTCACATGGTATGGAATACTCCGTTGGCCACTTTGGGTCAGCTGCCCTGGCTGTGCTCCCTCCCAGCTTCTTGTGCCCCTGCAGCTTTCTTGCTGCCTGGGCACCAGAAGCCGAAAAGCCTTGACTTTAGACTAAACATTACTTAGCAACAACTGAAAACATCAGTGTGTTAGCAACATTCTTCTCATACCTAGCTCAGAAATATAGCACTGTACCAGCTACTAGGAAGACAATTAACATTATCCCAGCTGAAACCAGGACATTAACAGAATTAAGTTCTGATTTGTCTACCAGGCTCTTTGCAAGGACAACGTCTACAAAGGGCTCCACTTCTTTGCCAAAGGATACGGAAAAAACAACGAGCCCATCAGGGGATACGTTCTCACTTTCGTGATTGCTATGGCATTCATTTTGATTGGTTTGTATATCATTACACAACTGTTAATCTCATGTTCTGAAATTATATAACCTGATATTTTAATACAATGATTAGCTATGGTTAGAAAAAATTCCAGTCAGGTAAGCTCTGACATAAGCCCAAGCACACTCAAAGCGCTGGTAGCAATTCCATTACTCTTAAAGAAGGCAAAAAGAAACCAACAGGGACTCTAGTAACATCTCAACGGCACCCCAGCCTCATTTTCAAAGATGCAGAGTAAGTGCAATTCCTGTTCACTGGAAGAGGGCAGTGCTTAGAACAATGTCAAATAAGGCAAAGTCACCAACTCTGAAAATGGTTTGCCAGTTTATATTGCACGTAGCTGTGAGATAATTCTGAGATAATTAGGAAGCCTACTCTGCCAAGCCTTCCCCAGAGTCAGCTACAAAGCACATCCCAGTTTGCCAGCCTCAGTGGTAGAAAATCCCAGCTACCATATTTAGGAGTGTGGGGATTTTTACATTATTTTTTCCAAGATTGGGAATTCAAACTATGTGACACTAAATAAATGGGAAGTTTAGTAGAGATAATTCAGATTGCCATTTCAAAAGCAAACCAGTAAGTTTTAACTATAAGTCTTTGTGAAACGCATCTATCCTCTCAATTATGTATTTAAAATTCTGAAATTTACACCAGAGCTACATCATTAAGAGCCACTTTGTAGAATCAGAATATCAAGTATAAGCCTGCGTAGCACAAAATGTTATTAAAATCAGCATCAGCAGACACTACTTAATATGAGTGAAGGTGTATCAAGGTGGCCTTGAATTAGTACAAGAGGAAAATACCCAAGCTCTCCCTGGATGACAATTTCAGACAGTGTCCAGATTTAATGCATCATCAGGAAAAAGCTATCCAACAATCTAGGAAACTGGTGCCTATGTTTGACTTGTGTGTGTGTGTGTCTTGCAGCTGAACTGAATACCATTGCTCCCATCATCTCAAATTTCTTCCTGGCTTCATATGCTTTGATTAATTTCTCCTGCTTTCATGCCTCATATGCAAAATCTCCAGGTGAGTCTGCATTTGCCAGTGATTTAAATGTGGGATTAATAGTCTGACCTCTGCAAGTTTTTGACTGTATGTCAGAGAAAGCTGCAGTACCTGTAAAATATCTAAGCTATGTCATCCGAGGTTTTACTGTTCTCATTGAATATGATGACATTTTATTTCTCTCCAAAAGATAAAAATAATGGCTCTAGTCCCTACATTCCCTACAGTTGTACAGGATGAAAAAGACTTTTGTTGATCCCACTGGAGCAGAAGAGCTGCTCCTCAGGGTGTTTTTTTCCCCTCACTATCACAAAACATGGGTGGATAAAAACCTATGTCAACTCTAGCCACGTAAAGTAAGCAGGATATAGTGGGAAGCAATAACGCCCTTCTCTAAATCTGCAGTGAAATTTAAAGTTCATAAGAACAGTAATTGCACTAGAAGCGATACTGCCCGGAAGGGAACAGGTAGAACAAGAACAGGTCCACCAAACAGTATCAGCACAGTGGCTAGTAGGAGAATTGTAAGGTGAAGCGCAATGACGTCCTGTTCAGGGGTAACTTGAGAACCTCTCTCTACATTTGCACAGCAAAGGAACATACTGGCTATCGGGCTTGTGCATCGCCACAGCAGAATAATTCTCATCATCTTCATGAATAAAAGGGTGACACCTTAAGAACTAAAGTCAATCAGCTGAGCAACACTGGTTTTGGCACACAGGAAAGAATTTCCTGCCACTGTGAATCAATTATTCAATTCAAGGAGCAAGGAATACATTTTTGACTTCTAGTGTGAAGAAACCTTAATAGTTATATAAATGCCTACATCAACTTCCTTCCTATAGATCTGCATGGTGCCATTTATTCAGAGGGTAGAAGAGATGAGCACTTCTGCTAATTAACTGCACAGCTCAACAAATGCAGATCTGCTCTACACAGCCTTGGAGCCAAGTAAAAATTACGTCCATAGACTTCATGTGCATGCATCTGACTCTATTCTGCCGCTAGTTACATTTCAGGCAAAACTGCAGCCATTTTTCTTTTCTCATTTCCTCCAGTTAATTTCTGCCAATTCATAGTGATAATTATAATAATTGCAAGGCTGCAGGACAGCAAATTTCTTCACAGCAGGACCTTCTCATTCCCTCATTACAAAGACAATCCAAGATAGGGTTGCTCAGCCTCTTCTTTTATCTTCCGTGTTTTTTCACTCTCCAAAGAGTCTGAACTGTAGAACACCTGGCAGAGACCTGCAAACCATGGAGGCTCACTCCTTGCTTTATCATTTTAATTGCTAGCAGGGGATGGATTCAGTACTGCAGCTGAAGAGCAGCAGGAATAATATCTTCTTAAAGTCAATTGCAAATGATTTTATTTTTCTGCAGTGAGGCCAGGCAATTTCCAAGGTTAAGACAGGTGCACTTATGGTATTGGGATAAACTCTCCTCTCAGCAAGTGTTTAGCTCCCATTAATAAGTTCTATGTATATACATCAAAAGGACAGAGTAGCCAATTACCTGGAGTTGCAGGAAAATCTATGTTCAGTTCTGAACCAGTGAGCTTTAATTCGGCAAAAATACATGTAAACAGTATGGCTGCTCAAAGCCACGCTGGACAAAGCAGTAGGAAAGGGTTTATAGTAAAAGGCTTGTAAGACCCAGTACTCTCTACATATAGAAATCTACATCAGCCAACACCTGAAACTATCTGTTGATACTCATGATGCCTGAGAATTTGCACATATCACTCCCACCCCTTCTGACAGAGCTTGAAACAAAATGTGCATGGGTTTTTATGTGCAAAATCAGTGGATCACTATTTGATCAATATATTTTATGCTCTTCCAATTTCCTTAATTCTCTTTAAACAGGTTGGAGACCTGCATTCAGATATTATAACATGTGGGTGTCACTTTTTGGAGCCCTGCTGTGCTGCGGTGTCATGTTTGTCATCAACTGGTGGGCAGCTCTCATCACTTATGCCATTGAGCTCTTTCTGTATATTTATGTAACATATAAGAAACCAGGTAAGGCCACAAAACACTATTATTTTGTGCGTATGTTGGGCAGCCAGACTGGATTTTACAGGAACTAATTCTGCTTACAGAATTGGACATTACTTTTTTCCCCAATACCTTTCTTTAGAGGGAAGTCTGGAGCATCCCATTAAATCCCACTTTATATAATATAGGTTAAGATGATAGTCTAGTGAATTTTTGCCTGTTTAACAAGCCATTCAAGTATGGTTCAAGGCTTTGTGTAAGCATTCCAGCACAACAGTTTATTCCCACCATGTCTTTACTATATTTGGGCTTTCACTTGAGTATCACTCATAATTTTTTTACATCCACACACAAAACCTTACCTGAATTTTGCTGTGCTTTTAGCTGACTCATCTGGGGTCCTCACTCAAAATGTAAGCCTGCTGCCCGTTACACAACAAAAATGCAAACTCATGAACTGATCATCCTCCAGCACCTCCCTACAATTCCTCAGTAAATCAAGAAAGATGGGCACACTTTACTGCTGGAAAAAACTGCTTAGTAGCTCAGCAAATCACAGGAGCTGTCCTCAGATATCTGTGCACTAATAGAATACATCACCAGTACGAGACTAGTCTGGTTATTCGTATCCAGGACAAAGCTAACCCAGGTTCAGATCTCAGTACTAACCATCTGAATTGCTTCTGCCATAGAAAAAAAATAATACAAATAAAAGAGGCAAGTTTCCCAGCAGAGGATGTGCTTTCATTGCAGCTAGCTTGGGATACCAACACCTGGTCTGAGCCTATGTTATTCTTTACTGTGCATATTGCTGCATTGCTGTATGTCCTCCCTATCTGTGCCACCATACCCACTGGGATGGTCTGTGGTTCTTTTCCTGTAAATATAATCAGCTGTAGGAGAACACACCTGTCACAAGACAGCTGTCAAAAGAATTTGAGGATTTCTACCCTTTCCTAGTATATTGTCAGTGTCTTTGCTGCAAAGTAGCAGCTTAAAGCTTGTTTAAATTCACTGAAGACACCATACAAAAGCTATCCACCTCCTGCTAAGAGAGGGACTTTTGTTCAGCACTTATTTACCAGCAACTGCAGGGTTCAGAAAACACTAATATTCCTTAGAAAAGGCCTCTACACAAACCTCCATGTAGTTGCACTAAGTATTAGCTTTGTATCTTGGCATAACAGGACTTGATATGCATTCATGTACATCTTAAAGTATAGAAAGCTGTTTCTTATCTGTCTCTACCCACCAAATAGCTGCACAATAATGAGAAAAGATGTATATGCCAAAATTGGTTTTGGAGATCAATTTTTGACATATATAGTAGAACAGAGCTAACTGGAGCTAGCAATGTTCCTTCCTAGTGGTTTAATTTGAACTTCCTGAAATTCCACACCAAATACATGACTTAGGGCTGTCCATTTTATACGAGGAGAGAGGGGATACAAAGTTAATGGAACAGAGAAGAACACAGTTTTGAAGCAAAGGAAGAACATTCCCTACAATTTTTATATAAAGGATGAGACCATTCATTTGCATGTTTGGTTTTGCATTACACAAGCAAAATCTATTCTATTATGAAGCACAAATAACGATAGCTCTGTATCTATGAAGCATGAGAGAATATATCCTGCTTTGACTCATGGATAACATGATTGCTGCCCTTTGCAATAGAACATAGGGAAAAGCCCATGGTTTAACACGCATTATTTATCTTTATTATATGCAGAAGTAAATTGGGGCTCTTCTACACAGGCCCTTTACTATATTAATGCCTTAGACAGCGCTCTGGCATTAACTACAGTGGAAGACCACGTGAAAAACTTCAGGTAAGATTTCCAGTGAATAGTAGAATGGCTTATTCTGAATAAATACATCACCCAATTAAATACAACCTCTTTCTTCCTCCTAACAGACCGCAGTGCATAGCATTAACAGGAGCTCCTATGATCAGGCCTGCTCTGCTAGACATCACACATACTTTCACAAAGAACAACGGGCTGTGCATCTGTTGTGAAGTGTACACGGTAAGGCCACCTCATATAAATCTGAAAATTCAGCACCAGTGGGTGCTGCAGATCTCCATTACACATTCCACTCTCACTCAGCACACAGTGTTCCCACTGGTGCTGATGGGTGTCTGTGCAGACCATGAAAGAGATTCGTACTGAGAATGAATTTTGTCATAAATCTTGACAAGAAAGCTATCAGCTGATACAGAGCATGCTGGTAAATGCCTCATTGAGATGCATTTCAGAGTTCATAGTAGGTGGACCAAAAAATGGTTTGAAAAAAATAAAGCATTACAAGGAAAGGATTTTATTTTTTTTTTTTTAAACAGACACAGCAAGGCTTAAAAAAAACGACAAACAAAACCAAAACAACAACAACAACATAAAAAATGGAGGTAGACTGGGGCAGCTGCGAAGAGAGGATNTTGAAGGATTATAGTGCAAGAGTCAAGTTACCCACGTTCTATTTTCAGCTTTGTCACTGATTTGCAGCATTGGGGTTTGGCAAGTAATTCAGCTCTCTCTGTAGTGGTTTCTCCAAAACTGTAACAATGCTAATTTTGAGGATAAACACACCCTTCTCAGATCTAAAGAGAGGAGCAAAGTATATTTCTAGTTATAAATACATGGGAAATTATGTATCTTAAAGGATGAAGATCTAGTCTTTCATTAGGACAGAACAAAAATAGATGGGTTTGTAGCATGGAAGAGAAAATGTATTTTAAATATTATGATGACTTTTTAATTTTGAGAGGAAAAAAAACCAGCTCACGGCACCAAAGGGGGCTGCGGAATCTAACTAATAGAGTCAGTCCAGGCAAGATAACATACTCTTCTACAGGAGTGTAGGATTAATTAATTTGATGCTGCCACATTGCAGAAAGGGAGTACAGAATATCTACGTGTGATTCTTCCTAAATCAAATTAATCTATAGAAAGTGAATGGTCCTAATTCTTCTCTACTGTAATTATTGTTAGCTTTCCCACTGCATTCAGTAAGCATAGAATCAATCCCAACAAGATCGTGAGACTATGCAGCTTCCTATAGTTGAGTTTCAGCAAGTTTTCTGAATTCTTAGGCATGTTTCTCTAATGTTAGTACTTTCTATGGAGAACTGAGATTTCATTCCTGTCTATACAAAAAAACCTAAGTCTATTTTGCTGGAGCAAGCATTTTAATTGTTTTCTTTTTAAATTATTATTTCTTCAGCAACTTAAGCTAAATTTAATTTGGTTGGTAATAAGAGTGTGACATAATGAACCTTTGTGATTTGCAAAATTGTGGCAAAAAGTGGATGATAAAATTCCTAGGGACCATGTTGAAGAGCTGCCTACAACATGTATCGTAACAAATATAGCAAGACTATTTAGCCATAAATGTAACACCCAGCATATTTTGCCTC
>VYZV01044567.1:113133-142525 GCA_013401275.1 Pandion haliaetus | reverse complement strand
CCGGGGAGACCTTACTGCAGCCTTTCAGTACATAAAGGGTGCTTATAAGGAAGATGGGGACAAACTTTTTAATAGGGCCTGTAGTGATAGGACAAGGGGTGATGGCTTTAAACTAAAAGAGGGTAGATTCAGACTAGATATAAGGCAGAAATTTTTTTATGATGAGGGTGGTGAAACACTGGTACAGGTTTCCCAGGGAGTTTGTAGAAGCCCCATCCCTGGAAACATTCAAGGTCAGGTTGGACAGGGCTCCGAGCAACCTGATCTAGTTGAAGATGTCCCTGCTCATTGCAGGGGGATTGGACTAGATGACCTTTAAAGGTCCCTTCCAACCCAAACCATTCTGTGATTCTATGATCTTTCATGCAGGATGTTCACCAGAAGCTCACGCCAAGCAAGATTTCAGCAGCCAGCAATGAGCTTAAGAAAAGCTTGGGATAATACAACCAAATCTCATAGTAATAACCCATAATCTCAGGCAGCCTCAAAGTACATGGGCCCACCCTGCTGCTAGGGCTCAGTGGTGAGGCGCATGACATGCTCTGAAAGAAGCTGAGCTGAAACTAACCCATCCTTCTCTGCAGTCTGATCTTCCCCCTTTAACTCCAAGATCCAATGCACAAGGAAAAGAGGCCACAAGATGCCACAGCAGCACACAAACAACACCTAAGCCTGATCTGAATTCCACTCTGCTGTGGGTGCCGCTAGCTAAATCCCACAGAAGCAACTGGAGAGATGGATCAGAAGCTGTACGTTCATCCATCCATCCAGGAGTCCAGCACAAACTGACAGCTGCCAAGAATAAAACAAGCATTATGACTGTATATCCTTGTTGAGGGGATGAATGAATGTACAAATGAAGTGCTGTGGGGAACTGTAAAGGCAATAAGATTATTCCTGCCACTGCATGTTTTCAAAGCAAGTGGAGATTTCTAGCTTAAATGAGCTGTGCTTATACTCTCAGTAGTTTATTCCATTTCTACTTGCTGTCTTGCTTTTCTTTTGCTCACACATGCTTACAGTCCCTTCACAAAGGACTGGAGAAACAAGTAACTGCAGTCTAAGCTGCTATTTCATACACTGTGAAAGACTAGGATGTTGAAAGGAAGCCGAGTTTTTGGGCACACTGTGAGAACCATGAATCACCTCTCCCAGAACTGGTAGAAATAGCAGGAGCTAAAATGTTTTGAAAGGAGGATTCCAATGCAGAACTTTATCAGAATGTTTTCACTGTATAGCTACTGTTTAGGTACCACTTCTACCTCTAACACCAAAATTTCTCAAGTCACAGAACTTCTGGGCTCTATCCACAGGCAAAATCTGACTTTGCATTGGTCCTTATCGCATCTCCATATACTTCTAGATTATTTCATACAATCACAAACCATCTTGCTTGTTTATGTGGTCTTCAGGGATAAAAATTCTAGCTTTGGACTTGCTTTGTAAAGTGCCACATATATTTATGGTGCCATATAAATAATACATCATCCAGGGACTGCAACAGTACAGTCATTCAGGCTTTCTGTGAAACACCTACGAGTAATATCACGGAATTGACAATCAGGCATCAATTATATAAAAATAACTCTTACCTAACCCTGGTCTGCAGTGCCTAAGTATAATTCTACGTAGAGCTTAGCAGCACGTGTTGGCACTAAAAACCTCTGAGCCGGTTTGCACAGGCCTCAATCATTTGTGCCAGAAGCAAAGGGAATCAGGTTTCCAATGCGCTGTTCTGCTTAGGCACCATCCATGCTTTCTCCTTCCCATCTGGGGCAGCAGTACCGTACCTGTACTAACATGGCTCTCTGTGGCGCAGGGGTGCAAGGGCTGGAACTGCTGCCAGATCCCATCCTGGTGTGTGGCATGGCTTCGTGCCCCAGCACCGCTGGCCATTGGAGGGAAGGCTGGATGCTGTCACTTTTCTTTTTTCGGTCCTCGGCCTGAGAAAGAGAAAAGCAGCAGCATGTTGCACACTGAGCCTCAGGCTTTGCAGCCTGGATGTACTCCAACAGCAGCACAGCGTGCATTGACTCTGATGGACCTCCCCGTTGGGGAGAGGGTCAGCCCTGGCACAATATGAACTGTTATTGCCTCTCCATTTGCAACCCTTCCTTTTCCAGCAAGTTTCCAAACTTCAGCAAGGAAAAGGGCCTGAGCTGCCATCTGTTGTATTCTAGACCACCCCATTTGCTGCAGGCTGGGATTTTAGCTGGGAGGAATCATCTGTCTGCATTTACTTATCTTTGACAACATGCAGCCTGTTTTGTTGTGCATTTATTACTCCCTTCTACAAGATTGACATTACTGCATGTTGCTTTCTACTTTGAAACACTTAATACTCTATCTTTTGGTATGTTACTTGCACTATGGAAAAGACTGAGGAACATGATCTAGAAGGAATAAAGGTCCTTTCAATTTCCCGAGGGCATTGGTCATTATAAAACTCTTCATCCTATGGTTTTGACCCCACTACTCTTTCTAGTTTCACTCAACATGACTAACTCCCATTCTCTAGTGTAAATCTTTAGCACGTCCTCCAATTCAGCAGCCTAGAAACAGCTCTACACAGTAAACTAGAGATTAATGCCATAAAAACATCCAGTTATCTGTGCCTGGGTGGGCGTTCTTAATGGTATCTCTCACTATATCTGGATGTCTATGCCTATGTCAGGAAGGTAAGCATATTCTTAACACAGCCTAGGAAACTGCTGAGGAGATGGAAAATTATTCTGCTTAGTCTCATACATCTCGATTGGGGAAAAAAAGAACACCAAAAAAAACCCCACAAAAAAAAAATAAAATTAAAACAAGCAACCACAGCCAAATACCATGAAATTCTAGCCCCAGGGAACTCAATCGTTATATTGCTCTTGAGGCCAGATTTGCATTACTTGCAACTCCTAATAATGAATGGCAAATTTTACCATAAGCAAGAGAGAAAATGTAAAAACTAGGTATGATAATTTACCTACCATCCCTGTGCACAAAGGGTGCTTGCATGCAATATATTATGATCCAAATGCAAACTCATGCAGCAAACACTTTGGGCTCCCAGAACTGATGCAAGCCCCTAACCAGGCACTGAGCTAGTGCAGCGTCAAGCCTGAATAGGAGTCCTGGCCTCTCAGCTCATTAGCTCCAGCGCCCGTGGGACCAGATACAGGACGGAATGAACTCACATCTGCACACACCAGGGGAAATCCACTCTGACCTGCCTACGACAGGATGGGTGCGATGGCAAAGACAAGGAACTCCCAAGAAAGGGTTTTGTGCCCCCAAACATTAAGCTTTAGGCTTTGGAAGGCTTTAGGGTTGGTTGGTTGTTTTTAATGCCTCAATGCAACAATAATTCCGGAGAGTTTTTGTATATCAATAATTGGTCCTGCAAATGCCACTGAGCCCTAAAAAGTATGCAAACGAACTCCTTCTCAAGTAGGGTATCTCTATTGCCATGTAGATCTCTCCCAACAGAGAAACTAGCATCTCTTTGGCTAATAAACTGGGAAAGATCAATATCAACAAGAACAAATGCACTGAGTTATCACTGTTAAAAAGTCAAAATTTTAATGGGTTTTTAAATTGTTGTGAACAATTATGACTGCTGACATAATTACGAAGTCTCAAACTTCATCAAAAAATGCAACCCTGTTCCACTAATAATGATTTCAGTGGAAGGATCTGAGACTCCCAAGAAGTTCTGAGATTAAGTAATGTAAAATAATTTGTCCTTAAAACTAGAGTATATTATGGTAGCCATAACGACAAGAGCCTCGTGCTGTGAACCTAAAAGGCAGGCAGCACTTTATCTGCAACTAGTGATATTTTATTTCACCACTAAATTAAAAGTTAATAGTGACTGCACACTAAATTCCATAATACATTTCATTCTGCTACAATGGGTTCATTTGCACAACACATGCCAAAACCAGAGATGAGTATCTAAGCTGACATTTTGCAGTTCTTTTGACCTCTAACTACAATGAAGTAGAAAATAAATAACTCAACCAAGTTGCATTTTCTCCCTATCCACCGACAGCCTGGCAAAGGCAAAGCATTTCTATTGACTTTGACATTTTGTATTTACCAAAAGCAGCTTACTTCACTGTGCACACCCCATTTGCCCCCCAGCTGGAATAAGACCCAGCCCTCCGCCACCAAACAAATACTGATTTCAAGAGGAGTTCATTCAAATTTCAGTAACGATTTTTTTATCAGTCAATACAACAAAGCCTTTGGAGCTAGGGCATTTGGGTTTTTGACAGTTAAGTTGTACTTCAAACAGAATTATTCTCTTGTTCTCACAAACTGCTACTCTAAGAAAGAGCTCCATATCTTTTGTTTTCCTGATTTCATATTGTTGCTTAGCTGTTTGAAGACTCTATTCAGTTATTAAAATTCAGCATTTCAATAATCCTAGCAGTTTCATTTAACTGTTTATCAATATAGAGAAATTCAGTTAAGGGAACCAGTTGCAGCATGCACACACACATGCACACACACACAGAGGTGACAAAGAGGGCACTTGCTTAAAGACTCCAGCAAGATGTTAAGAAGCAGCACTCTGCATTCCTCCTACACACATGTGCATGAGCTCTCCTCACGCCTTTGCTTGGGTATTTTGGGAAGATGCTTCGCCGTGAATGCATCACATCTACTATTCTACATAGACACAACCACCTGAGGAGGCACCTGTGAGCTGCTGAGATTTTTTACATCAGCACGGACTTTAGTAACACAACAAACTGCATCAGCCGTAGAACTGGGCGCAAAAATCGGGATTACACCAAAAAGAAAAATAAGTGTGCTAGGAATGATGAGACCCATAGCTTTTCACAATATGGTAACAGTCACCAGAACAAGTTGGTGGGCAGAAATAATTTCAGAGTTAGAAAAAGAGTTAAATGGATTGCAACTCCCAAACAAGGACTGTATGTGGGTACCCCTGATCTATCAAATCTTATCTGCCTAAAATCCTGGGTGACAGAGAACAATAAATGGTATCACAGCCTGACATGGGGCACAGAAATCTGTGCTTGGGAGACATGATGCCATTCTGTGTCTGGGTCAATTCTGTGAACCCTAACATCAAACAAAGACATCTGTTAAACCTCAGATAGTATTACCTTAAATCATTCCTCTTTGGAAGACAAGGGAATGACACCTGGTTCACCAGAAGGACCTTGTTTTCCCATTCACCAGTCAGACCCTTCTCTGGAGTAGAAGTGACAGAGCAACCTTTCCTTTCCCTTACCCTCTACATTAATGGAAACCAAAGGTCTTACTGTAGCATAAGTGTGTATTAAGACCCAGGTCAAGCTCCAGATATAGATTTAAAGATCAGTCTGTTCTCTGCTTCAGCATTACCACAGCATCATAAACTGCAAAGCACCAAAATGCTACATTGGCTGAGACAGTACCTCTTTGCTTGTGCTGCTTGATGGAGGATGTACTGCTGAATTTGAACTCTTGGAAGGCTCCTTTTTCTTCTGCTTGTGGTCATGCTGGAGAGACAGCAGCTGTGTCTGATCTTTGGGGAGAGTTCGATGCCCCTTCCTGTTGTGCTGCACATCTTCCACCTTCTGAAAGCAAAGAGTAATGAACCTCAGAGAGAGCAATGCCTTGGAGGACAACCAAGCTCACTGCTGGAAATACTGGCTTTTCAAAGAACAAAGTGAGCACAATTCCAGCAGTGCTGACAGAAGAGCCACAACCCCAAGCAATAGGAAGTATAAAGTGACCCCAAACACTCTGTGCTTGGCTTTTTAGACAGCATGTCAGAAAACTGTATTTTTTCTTTTTACTTTTCCTAAAACCAGATGGCTTTAATCAAACGCTCCATGCTTCTGTTTGATTACAAATCAGTTTGCTGCTGAAACATTAGAAAAACATTGTGGCCAACGTGCCAGACTTGACAAGGAGACTTCAGCATTAAAACTAACCTCTGCTCCATTTTTATTTGTGAAAAAGAAACAGTCCTGGTTACAACCTGAACAGAAACTGGAGACTGGAGATTTAAGCTTAGGTTGAGCTGGTGCTGGAAGCTTTCAGGGTAAAGATATTTTACATCAGACTGAAGTGACTGAAGACCATTTCAGCATGGAGAAACAGCAGGGATAGAAGTGGGAGAGGCAGTGTCATTGCTGTAGACAAGAGGATGACTCAGTAACCTGTAAGTTAACTGGAAAGAAGGCTGAATCTGAGAACAAGAGGCAGTAAATGCATTAAAAAAGTCTCTCTCTGGTCTGTGACTCAGAGAATGGGAACACCCTCAGGGAACTGAGAAAGACATCAGCTACAGGAACAGGGGAGCTGCAAATTGCTGTCAGTAAACACTCCTTTCATACCTGCTTCTTTTCTGATTTCCTCTGTCCATCTGCTATGAATCGTTCATCTTCCACAGCCCTTTTGTCTTCTTTACATCTCTCCTCTTTCCTCTGAACAGCCTTAGCCTCTGGCCACCTCTGCTCGCACTCCTGCTGCCTTCGTAGCTCCTGCTCTCGCCTCTGATGCTGGAAAAGAGCCAGAGAATAGCATTGCTTATTTTACTTTACTTTTGTACCCACCAATTACTTATGCCAGTGTTCATTAATCACAAAGACCATTTCCTGCTATGCAGTCACTATTAGGGGATACCCGATACACTGCACAGCAGAAGCAGACAGCCACAAGCTGCCACCACAATGACTGCCAACCATGAAGTGAAACTTTTGCCCTTTTGGCAGCCTAGGGCAGATTTGCCATTCATTTAAGCAGGCATGTGAGATCTCTGTGATGGCTGGCAGCTAATCTAATGACAAATGTCTTCCCATCATTTTCAGAAGGAAGGGTTTTTCCAGAGTCCCCCTGTTTTGCTGGAGCAGATTATGCTTCACAAATGCCACTCCGGAGTGTTTGCACAATGCTTGAATTTTGTCAGATACTCATGAGAAGAGACACATTGGTGATTTAGCAATGCCTCCAACACCATAGCATGTCAGACAGCTGAAAAGGCAGCAGCTACTTTTTAACATCTTAAACAGAAGCAGGAGCAGGACTCTAGATCAAACAGACTCTGAATTGGGCAACTCACATGAGAAAGAAATTGGGTTCTCTCACCCCATCTGCCTAGGCTTCCACCACCACACAAACTCATGCAAAATGCCCTTCCTCTTCAATTCCCAAAGCTCAGGGCAGGTTGTCAGCAGGAAAAGGACAGAGCCCATTTAAAATCATTTTAAATCATTGTGTTGAAAAGTGACACAGTTCTCCCAGGGCTAAAGACTACAATCCAGGTTATGCTGACAATTTAACACAGCCTTCTTGCCTTTCAAAGCCTACTCTCTACAGGCGCATTTTTTATTTGTGATGAGACATGGAACAACAATACAAGCCAGTCCCTACATCCTCCAGCCGCCTCCTCTGCTCTTTCTGCTGCTCGATCCGTTTCTGCCGCTCTGTCAGCAGCTGCTTCTTGTATTTCTCCTGGTCCTTCAGCTGCTGCTGCTGGCGATGAGGGTCAGAACGGTTTTTGTTCTCCTGCTGCAGCCTCAGAAATTCGCGGCGGAGAGTTGACTCCCCCGGGAGATTAACTATGGAGCTGAAACAAAGGGGAGGTTTCTACATGACTAAACATAATATTAAAGAGAGAATACAAGGTGCATTGGGAATTGCTTGTTGTCCTGCGTTAGCAAATTAAGATGTTCCGATAAATCTCCAGCATGTTGAATATGCATCCGCACTTATTGTGCTACAGAACAGCCTGAAGCTGATTATTGGGTTCTTCATTTGAGAGTTTCCTCCCTAGTGCAGGGCAACTAAGAAGCAGTTTATTACAGACATGTTATACTCAGCAGTTGTATTTGATAGCTACAAAACAGTTAAAGCTACCAGAGGGGATACAGGAGATAAGGGATTCAGAGCAAGTTAAGAAAGCCATTCTGGATAAGGAGGGCTGCCTTCAATGGGAACAGCTTGGGCAAAGTTTCTATTCCAGTAATAAAATTAACCTTGGTTCTCCTTCATCTTCATTCAGCTCATCATCTTCCTCCTCACTTCCACTGTAATCATAATCCGTTTCTTCTAAAAAAGAGAACAATAAACAAACCCCAGAGGAAGATGCTGTTATTTAAGATACGACCTTGAACTTTGTTTCTGAGCACTCAACCTGAACTACATGTAACTCAGCAGGAATTTAAAAGCCACAGGTTGCACTGGGAGGCTGAGGGGAGGTAAGATATCCACACACATAATTCAAAATCTAGTTCAGATAATGTTTCAGGGCAGCCCCTTTACACACTCCCACCTTTTCCCTTGACTGACTGCATTGGTTTTGCAAAACTAACCTATTTCCACGATCTGAAATAAATTAGGCTAAACCCACAGAGAAATCCACCCCCATAACAACACCAGCAGAGGGGTTCTTCAGAAAGAAATTTAGATAGGACATAAGACTTGTACTTCCCTTCTCTGCTATTGTATACCTATTGTATGGCTAAGCTGAGGACTTCAGTAAATCCAGGTTTTCTTTTGTATTAAAGTGAATAATTAGAAAAAGAAACAGGGATAATAAATTAATGCTAGTTTTAGCACAGTAGTTCAGAAGAAGCTGACCCACACTTTTAAAGTTCTCTTCCAGACTAACATGAAGGCAGCTTGTAAGGGATAATTTCAAACTGGTCCTACTCCGCATTGCTGGCTATATGGCATGCTAAAGTGTGACTTAATTTTTTTTTTTTAAGTCACTATTTTGAAGCTTATAGCTTGGCAACTTCACACTGTTCTCACTTTCAGGGGAGCTTTGATTAAAAATAGCACTTTGCAGGTCAAAATATAACNCCCCCCCCCCCCCCCAGGGGCATTTGTAAGAAACTCTAGCTCGCTATCTTTCCATTCAAATGTGCTTTGAGATTCATAGCTGAAAGATGGCGGAATTTGCAACTACTATTGCAGTCAGTAAATCCACATTGCAACACCAATTTCATTTTAGGCACAAATATTCCCATTGTCAAATCAATACTTGGAGTTTATAAGTAATTTTCCAACTGCATAGTGCTTTCTGAGTTTGCCCTCAGTCATTGATCTTCATAGTGCCCCTGCCAGTATAACATATACAGAAGAGGAAGAGGGGAGAGAGGGCAGGGAAAATCGGTGGTAAACAAGCTACAGCTCTTGCTCCACTTTGCACAGCCCTTAGTCTGCTGTGCGCAGGCATTTACAGAAGTATCATCCCCACTCCAGCACTGCTTCTTCCAGGTTTTGCTCTGAAGAATAAGACTAGCATTTGGAACAAACTCAGATTCTCTCTTTTTCTTCAGCCACCCTGTGAAGTAGATGATTCATTATATCCATTTGTGTTTTGCTGGACCTTGGAGGCCTTCTTGAGGTCTCTTTTGTGCACTCCACTGCAAAACGCTTAAAGAGCACTTCTGCCCCTGAAGAACTCACAGGCTAAAATTAAATGGAGATGCGACAGGTAAATTAAATGGATCAGGGACAGACACATGAACTAAAAGACTAAGAAACGCTCACTGAGTACTACTTAGATACTCAAGAAAGTAGGGACCTAGACTTTACTTGGACTCCTTGCTCACGTTAGCATTAGGGTTGCTCTCAGTGAATCACGTTAGTAGGATCCAAAGACTTTAGCACTTAAACACCATTAAGAACCTGGGCTTTGGCAAAGAGATCTTCCAAATGGCCCCACCGCTATCAAGGACAACACTTTCTCACAGTTTCCCTCGTTCTAGTATTTCAGGTGCATCTGCCTTGTACTCTGCTGCCAAAATTGGAAGAGGACCTACTCTCTGCAGTGCCTTTTATTTTGTTTTTTCCACATTACCCTTTTCTCCTTTTTTCTTCCTGGTCCTGTCCAGGTGGTCTTTCAGCATGATGCGCACTTGACGTTCATTCTGCATGTCTCGGATGAAAGAATGCTTAAGCAAGGTTTCAGTGGACGGACGATGCAAATAATTTTTTACAAGGCAGCTTTCAACAAAGTTTAGGAATTTCTTTGACCTGAAAAAGACAGAAAAGTGGAGGAAAACAATAATCCTTTTCAACTTGTGTGCCAAGCACTACCCCTGAGTAATGGAAAGCACTAACTTTGCAAGGTTTCCTTTTGCACTGGAACTGCGTGAGACAATTTGAGTTTTGCCACCAGTGTGCCTCCTGAGATCAGCACAGTGCTGAGGGTGAATGATGGGGAACTCGACCCCAACTGCCCTCTCAGTGGAGTTACTCTGAATTTACATCTGCATCAACAAAAACCACAATCTGGCCAATGCAACTCTTTCAAAAATGCCCTTACCCTTATGGTGAAGATTTTCCTTATACACTTCATTTAAAAGACAAACTAATTGTCCGTAGGCAACAGTGACTGCCATTAGCCCCACAATGTCCATGCAGTCTTCTGACAAAGCACTGACCCCAAGCAGCCCACCTAAGCCTCACCTATACTGCAATTTCAGCCACCCGTGCCAAACCCGTGCAACTGCAATGACTGCCACAGTTTAGGCAGAGTTCAAAACAAAGGTGTTGCATCCCAAAGGTAAACTACATCTGTACCTGTGGCTTAACCCAGCACTAGAAACAGCCTAGGAAAGACCTCATAGATTACTGTAGGATTTAATAAGATCATTGTCTTCAGACAAGAGAGCTCAAAATCCTCCTAAGCCCAATGCAGCAAGAATACAGTTTTTACACATCTCTTTACCATTTTCTGGATTTCAATTTTGGGGGTGGGTTCCGTGGGATGAGGAAGAGCGCTCTCATGGGGTGCATGTCACACAAGGCTGCAAAGGAAACCACAAGCTATTGAAGGGTACATGACCCCCCCCTGTGTCCCTCCCACAGCCTGACCACGCTGACCCAGCCAGGCCAGGAGCCTGGTTCTCCCAACGGAGAGGAACAGTCCTCCACAAACACTCCTACTTCCAACAGCAGAGCATCTGCCACAAAACCGCACCATTAGCCAACGAAATTCACACTACAGCCAAGAAATAAGATCTCTGAGTACACAGAAATCTTTCACGACAATATGTTGTTATTGTCAGTTAAAAGAGATTTGAAAGAAATGCTGCATAGCAGGAACAAGTACAACTTTCTCCATACTTTTTATATATAAGGCTTCAGAAGGACATAAAAAAAGCTCACCTTTCTAATACACTAACAAGTGTTTTCACATAAAGAAAAGTTAAAGTTGGGACTGAAATACTTATGTAGTTTATTATGACTGGCTTAAGGTTCAGATAAATGAGAAGCTAAATTTTAACCAAACTCTTAGCTACATCATTCATGGCATAAAGAGAAAATGCAGGATGAAGAAAACCTGATGCGAAGCGGAAAGCTCATAAACTGCATCACTGGCACAGAGTGTAATGACTAAGCATACATTTCATCTATTCTGTGTTTTGGGAGTGTGAGCACCATTATTAGACAATCTGCAACAGATTCTACTCGTGCATTCAGATGCTGGTTTCTCTCCAGCCCAATGTACTTCTCTTTACTGTTACTGTTCTGGAAAGTTGAAGCTACAAAGAACTCTGCAGAAAGTAAATACTGTCACATCTCATCTATCCCAGGCATTTTGTATGTGCTCCATCTGTCACAGAGAAATATTGAGGGTCACAGGTCTTCCTTCGTAAAACGGAGCTACTGAATGACAACTGATAGGAACTATATAGAGGCTGATTTCTTATGATATACAGGTGTTCAGGAGTGATTCTTTTAACAGGAATGGACTTACAGCATTACAGAACTAGTAAAAGTGAGGAGACTGTGGTCTGGTAAAGCCTTCACTGCCTTCTATTAATTTCTCTGCCTGCATCCACCTGCTGTCATTTCTCACATCTGGGTTCTGGTTTTGACTTTTTCCCGTGTATTTTCTATAGCACGTGATCCAGTGGGGATAAGGGGCAGAAGTCTGGTTTCCAGCTATGGGTCCTAGACACTGTTGTACTACAGTAAACAAAACACAATTCAACAGAATATAATCCACAGCATTTCCCTGCCAAAACTAGCGAAAACATCAAATACAAGTGGCACAAGGAATTAAAATGCAATGCTACAAAGTCTCTCTTGAAAAAAACTCCCTACGGACTTACGTCTCAGGACTAGGCTTCAGCTAGGCTGAAGCACAGTGTCTGAAAGTGCTCCTGAACTCCAGCTGTCTCCTGAGTGCTGCTAAAAACCAAGCCTGATGGGAGAACAGCCAAGTGTGTTTTTTAAAAAACACAGCGTAAGTGCTCTCAAGCTCAGGCCAGAGTGTAATTTATTTCATCTCCTGTGCTCTCAGCAGTGACCGGATACCCCATCACATCACATCTGCTTTGCGGGTGCTGGGGCAAAGCAACCGCTCCTCTGTGGAAACAAAAATGCACGAGGTCTTTGCATCCATGCTGCAGCCGTCTATCTCTGCCTGACAGCTGCAAGAGGCTAACTGGAGAAGCGAGAGGGACAGCTGGCAACGGAGGACAGGCTGTAAAACTATGGCAATCTGCTGTCGGGTTGAGAACGTGGTCATGGACCGAAGCCATTACATGAGCAAATACAGTATTCGTCCCAAAACCTGTGAGAATCAAGTCAGTCCAAGAATAAAAATATAGCCTTTAGGCCTAGCTTCTTGTACTGTCGTATTTTAGTTTTGTGACCAAAACCCAGAGCCACTCTTGTCAATTTTTTTTGCTAACATGTCAATCACTTCTGCTTAGCTGTACCCACGGCAGTGATCAACAAAGTGATGCTAACAAGAGCTCTAAGAAAAAAAAAAAAAATTGTTTCCCTAGGAAATGAAGGCAAGGAATCAAAATACAGACTTAAAAGATTGAAGAGGAAAGCAAAAGAGACCAAATGAGAAAAAGCCATAGATTATTTTTAAAGATACAGCCAGAACCAGAATTTTGTACATCTGCACATTAGCCAAGCATGAGTTATTTTAAAACAGAACGTGTCCACAAAGCATAGACACCCTCATCTTTATACCAAATCACTTACGAGGAGCTCCTTCGGCCATTTCAATAGCAGTGATTCCCAGAGACCATAGGTCACTCTGCAGGAAAAGAAACATCGCACATTACAACTTGCAGCATTCAAACTTTGTTTTGTTTTGTTTTTACAGTTTCCCTAGATTTCTCCCGGATCGGGTGGTTTTAGTTGGAATGACACACATTCTGCTCCCTCCCATTCCCTACTGAGCTTTTAGGAAACATGCTAATAGCCAGAAGCTTCCCATTTCCCATGCAACTCTGAACAGCTGATTCATCATTTAAGCAGCCAGCCCCCAAATGCAGACCTTCTGCATTCAAAAAACAAGAGCCAGAATATAGCAGGCACCATTTAAATATACGTCTTAAATCTTTTAAACTGTTTTCATGAGGCAGTGAGACACAGCAGTGCCTCATACCCCTGCTCCTGGCCAAAAAAATTCTTGGTGTTAATGCTTATTTCAGAGCAGTCATTGCTGAGTTTCTACGCTGATGGAACAGAAATTATGGTCAGGCCTTGGGGTCTGACTTATTCTGTCTACAAAGTCTCCAGCCACATGTTTTTGGGCACATGAAAGGAAAGGAGAGCACATCACGCAGTCAGATTTACGCTGCAGTATATGTTCAGCTCAGTTAACTCTGAATGGACTTTTCTTTATCAGCTCATCTGGATGGTAAGGGCCAGGTTTTGAGCATGGAAGGTAAATCGGAAACACTACCAGTGACTGTAAAAACTTCACAGGTTTCCACTTGACTAATCATGTGCATTATTTTACTATTTTTTGTGTCTAAATAGAGCCAAACGAGAGGCACGTGACCAAACCAATTTGCAGGGCTTCTCTAAAACTATCTTTTAAAAAGGGAGCGACAGAAGACAAACCTTCAAAGATTAGAAGCAATATACCATTACATGAATAGCAGCTCGTACCCAGCCTGGCACTCTTAACTGACTTTATCAACAGAGCCTTCTCAGTCCAGCTGCTCTGAACTGCTTTACACAAGCTGAAAACCTGTTTGCATCATAGTTTGTGGAGGGATTTGACAACAAAACTGATGGGAATTTAATAGATTCATGATCCTGACTTGTTATAAAGTAAATGACTGAAAATTAGAAAGGTCTTCTAGGGATATTACTGCAGGTTTTGGAGACAATGGGAGAAACAACCAAGATACAAAGAATTTTGGTTTGGAGTTTCAAAGTGTGAGAGGCAGACAGGTGAAAGGGAGGATGGCAGCAGTGTTCATAGAGGTCAGTGTCTATATATACATATTTATGCACATATATTTTTACTCATTAATTATAATTTTTTTTTTTTTAATGGCAAGAAGTTACAGAGTGGCTTCGTGCTACTTTGCTCATCACAAGAGCTATAGAAAAGAGCGGCCCCGTGCCACCATCTGAGTCATAGCACTGTCTGCATAAGCGCTTCCAAAACCCTCCGCTGATCCGTTTTAAACTACCATCTGCAGAATCTATTCTGAAGCAGACATAAATGCACACAGATGAACTGTGATTATTACTGAAGGCAAAGAAACCTCAAGAATTAGGGGTGCATGTTCCTAATGCTTGTATCTTCTGAAAAAGTACACATTCTGAAAAGGAAATCGACAGGGGACAGGGAATGAAGACAAGAGATTAATTTCTTGAGGTTTCAGTAGAAGATTTAAAGGGTATGAAAAATAAAACAAAATCCAAGAACATTCTTTGGTCATGACTGACACTCACACAACGTGACCTCACTCTGCCAGTGCAGCACAGAAGGTCTCAACAAGGGAGAATCACAGCCTCTGAATCACTAGAAAATGGAAGTAGTAACATGTTCTTCTAATAAATATTTCTGAAGCCACAATTAGAATGAGAGGTGCAAAGTGGCAACCAAGAGGGTGACCAGAGGGTCACTCAGAAGATGGCTGCTCAGAAAGCCATCCCTGGAAAACATCCTGCATGTAAGTGTAGGCAGAGGAATGACAACACTGCTGGAAACAGGCCGGATGACAAAGAATAAGCTTTGTACATCTCTTTGGAACAGCATCAGCGTATTATATGAGTTAGGAGGAGAACCAGAAAAAGTGCTTGGTATCTGTTCTTGGGCTCCCTAGTACAAGGAAGTCATGGACATATTGGAGTGAGTGCAGCAAAGGGCCACAAAGTTGTTTAAGGGATTGGAGCTGGAAGGCTCTGGGCAGAGAAAGATGGAACTGTTCAGCCTGGAGAAGGGAAGGCTCAGGGACATCTCATAGATGTGTACACATTCCTGATGGGAAGGGAGTAAAGAAGACCAAGACAGACTTCTGAGTAGTGCCCAGTGACAGGACAAGAGCCGATGGGCACAAACTGAAATACAAGAAATTCTGTGCCTTCTCACCTCAGCCACCCTGCGAATGACCAGAAATCATTCTGGGATGGGAAGCCTCTTGCAGTCACACGCTTATAAATGAGTGAAGTGATACTAATTATTGCCAGTTAACTCAGGAATAACAGCTGAGTACAGAGTAAAGCAGCTCTATTGCAGAGGAGAGCAGTAACTTGTCATACTAGTATTACACTACTTCAAGTGTTCCTTCCAAATTTACCTCTTCCTTTCTTTTCTGTCCTGACCAGCAACCTCCACATATCATTATTTTCTTTTTTTTTTTGCACAGAAGCTCATGAAAGTGTATTTCATGTATTAACAATTCACAAAAAAATATTCATAATGAAACTCCACTCTTAAAAAAAAAGCCACCACCCACATATTATAAATACTTCTATTTGTACAGTTATAATATTATTGTGGTTTAAAAGGAGGGCAGTTTGGACTTTTCAAATTAAGTACTTGAGCAGGATTTCAGCAATAACCTGCACATTTGCTACCTTATGCAGACTTGTAATGCTTACTCTGTAATCATACGTAGAGTCTGGGTTCTCCTCGCAAGCAATGACCTCAGGCGCCATCCAATATGGTGTGCCAATAAATGTGTTTCTTCTCCCAATAGTCCTATCCAGTTGGGCGCTTACACCAAAATCCACTGAAAAGCCAAGCAGAGGTAAAGAAATTAATAAAGAGTTGTATCCAAGTGGCAGTGTTAGCTTGGTTACCTTCACACTGTTTAGAATACCAAACCTTTGGGCTACAATACATATCAAATCTGAGTTCCTCCAGTACATCTTGTCCAATAGTTGAAATTTAACTGCCTTTTTATGTTGTTTTTGTTCTTTTTGGCAGAAGGATCAAATAAACAGCATGCTAAATCCGCCAGGCAGATTACAGCAGACGCAAATTGCTCCAGGAAGACATTACAGAGTAATTTATGCTTGATCTAAATGCTACATTGAGTAGGACCCAAGATCTTTAACTAGTATGTGAAAGGAAAAATAATATCTATGGACAAGGCAAATTTGGATGTGTCTAATACAGTGCTATGGGTTTATGTGGCACAGGGTTTTTTTGGTAGCGGGAGAGGGGGCTGCAGAGGTGGCTCCTGTGAGAAGCTGCTGGAAGCTCCCCCGGCTCCAAGTCAGACCCGCCTCTGGTCCAGGCCGACCCAGTCAGGGACGGTGGTAGCGCCTCTGGGAGAACAGATTGAAGAAGGGAAACCTGCAGCGAGTAGTGGGATTGGAATGTGAGAGGAACACCTCTGCAGATCCCAAGGTCAGTGAAGGAGGAGGGGGAGGAGGGGCGCCTGAGGAGGCTGATGGCCCTGCAGCCCATGGTTAGACGGCAGGCTATCCCCCTGCAGTCCACGGAGGGGAGCGGTGGAGTGGAGGCCCCCCAAGATGGCCGTGACTCCATGGGAAAGCCCGTGCTGAAGCAGTGTGTGACTGAAGAACTGCAGCCCGTNAACCACGTTGGAGCAGTTCGTGAAGGACTGTCTCCCATGGGAGGGACCCCACAGTGGAGCAGGGGACAAGTGAGGAATCCTCCCCCTGAGGAGGAAGGAGCAGCAGAGACATGTGTGGCGAGCTGACCCAAACCCCCTGTTCCCTGTTCCCCTGTGCCGCCGGGGGGAGGAGGTAGAAAGAACAGGGAATGGAGTTGAGCCAAGAAGGAGGGAGGGGTTGGGGGGAGGTGTTCTGAGGTTTGGTTTTCCTTCCTAATATCCTTGTTTTGATTTGATTTGTAGTAAATTAAATGGATTTTGTTTCTTCCCCAAGTTGAGCCTGTCTTTTGCCCATGACCATAAGTGGGGAGTGATCCCTCCCAGTCCTTATCTTGACCCAGGAGCCTGCCTTTGGATTTTCTCCCCATCCCCCCGTGGCCAGGGAAGGGGGTGGGGAGTGAGCGAGCGGCTCCGTGGTGCTTTGTTACCGGCGGGGCTGAAACCACGACGTATGGCCATTTGTGAAAGCTGGAAAGAACTATCATACCCCTTCATTTTGAGGTGTTTGGAATAACTCCTTCCCTACATTCATACACTATCTTAGAACAAGCTGGAGAGTACATCAGTTTATTCTGATCTTAGACTCGCTATAATGAGAGAATTGTGTGGTGCCCTGTGCTGAAAAGGGGTTTACTTTCATCAGGATTGTATAGCAAAATGGTTTTGTTCAGATATGAAGAAGGGCCCACACAACCAGTAATTATGTGATTGTATTTTTCATTGAATGCACCTCTGTAATACACTAATTGGATTCACCGGGCATAGCACCTGAGTGCTATTCACAGAGAAGACAAAATAACAGGGAAAAGAAAGGACTGAAAGGAGACAGCCCTATGGTTACCATGAAGGAGCAGATTTTCTCACTTATGTTACCTCATTGCAGATCACCTGAAAAACCACAATCATTTGTACAACTGTAATTTAATGTGCCTGTTTAGCTAACCTTCTCCAGCAGTAAGTTGGACCTGGCCTTTGGGATCATCATGTGCCCTGTGCTTCTGATGGGAAGTGTGCACACTTATGCTGAAGTGGAACGGAACTGGACTGAGGACCTCTTGGTTTTCTAGCTTCTTTACTTTAAGACATATGAGCTAAATCTCGCTGGAAACAGCCTTTTTTTTTTTTTTTTTTTTTTTTTTTTTTTTTTTGCTTTCCCCACCCCCAAATTGTACTTAGTAAATCTGTTTCACCTTTACCCAGAGTTAGAAAGGTTTAACTTTTTTGTCAACCATGTGAAGAATGGTGGGACTAGTAACTATACAAGACTGTAAACACACGAACCCACTATCTTGCCAGTTTTAAGAGGGAACAGTTGAAAACTAGTACATATCTTTTAGAGACTACAAGCAAAATCCTGCCTTTATTTAATACAACAGCAAAACTCCCCCTGACTTCAGTGATGCCAGGATTTCACCATAAAGTTAAACCATAATAAGATTCAAAGTACTTATTTTTACTTGCTCCAGCAAAACATCCTGCCTCACATGTACAGGTTATGTTCATTATTTTTATTCTCCAACTCTACAGTGAATTCTTTCAATTAAAGAAAGAGGGAGCATAAAGATCACCCCAAATAAGAAAGTGCCGTTGAGTCTGGTTGTTTAAATCATTGCCATGCACTCTCTGTGATGTCTTCCAAAAACATGAAAAACATCCCATCCTCAAGAGAGATATGTACTTGAGTTTAGTCTTATGAAGTCAGAAGTTGTCATGAAGTGACATGTCACAGCTAGAAAAGGAAGTAAGTAAACTCTCCAACATTTTTGAGAGATGACTATTAGCAAGAGCTACTCTTCAGTGGTAGCCCTTACACATGATTAATTTCACCTATTGTGAGATTTATAAAAAACTCTAAGACCACTTCCCTTAGAGAAATGGATTGGCATAATTTATTCCCTCAACTTTTTTATTCTGCAAGTCTTTGCATGCTGGAATCTGCTGTGAAGGCGTGATGGTGGTGTGACTTACTAGACAGGTTCTGTGTCTGACTGCCCAGAAGTAGCTGTATTCCCCACAGGCTGAGAGAGTGAGTGCATATCCTTGCAGAATATGTCACATTTTCAGCTCTTTCTACATGACAGACACCTTATAAATAAGTATTAATGCTACTTGACATATTTGTTGCTCTTAGGTTACTGAAGGTTCTTTCAGAGACAAGATGGAAATCTTAAATTTTTACAAACAGGTTTCTGGCACACATTTAAGGAAACTTACCCAGTTTTACTTCTGCATTTTCTGTAAGAAGAACATTCTGTCCTTTAATATCTCGATGGATGACATGGTGTGCATGAAGATGTGCCAAGCCCTAAAAGAAAACCAGACATTCCTTATTCTTTCTTCCTATCATTATCATGAGCATGGCATTGTTGCCTTTTTACACTTCTACCCTTCTCAGACTTTATTCATAGGGAAAGTCCTTTAGATATTATTAACAACATGAAGACCCCTGTTTCGGGGAGGAACGAGGACAGCAACCACAGATTTGATTGTTGTGTTTATCCACAGGCCTGACAGTAATGGAACATCTCTGAAGTCAAGTGTGAAGAGAACAAGGTAGCAATATTTTAAACTTCTGTCTCAGAATCAAGGGATGCCTCTTTATACTGTGTTAAAAGCAAATAAAAGAGAGAAAGCGCAATGCAGAATGCTCTGTAGGAGGACGGGAGACAGCAGCTGGCTGGGCACAGTGGCTTGAATTCTGCATTCAGCAAAACCATGTTCAATGGTAAATGGACCACAGAAAGTTCAAAATACCATGTCAGACCTCTTTTTGAATGCAGCAAATACTGTTTTCATTCAGCTAATATCGGCAATATTCTGTCTCCTCCTTCGTTCCAAATTTGTCCGTGGTTAAGCTAGCATAGGTATAAAGGAACACACTGAAATAATACATTATAGTAAGCCAGGGGATGCTTCACTCAAAATGCTTAGCCTCTGTAATATTAATGACTTCAAACAGAGCTTCCACCCAGCTTCTAATTTTTCCAGAAGGAAACATTGTCAATCCACATGCAGCTGGGTCATTCTGTTTTGAAACAAGCATGATTACATCCAATTTCTTGTTTTACACCAGCATGCTGTTACAGTTTTCAGTTGCATGAGCATAAACCAAATGTTTTAACATCAACTGCTTTAATAGAGATATTATAGCCACAGAAATAAAGAGCAACCTGACCAGATCATTAAGATTTTTTTTTTTTTCAGAAGAGCTCTCCCCACACTCTCCACCTATAGTTATTACAATCTGCAGTCAAATGCCAAATCCTTTTAAGATGGCCAATGTTCTCTACTGAGCACGCTTCTCAACTCCTCTGCTCCAGAAGCAAAGATTTACCCCTATTCAAGCATTACGTTGGCCTGCTATTTGAATTCCAGCTCCCAGAATACGCATTCATCTTACCATTATTTAAAAAAAGAAGTAAAACTCCATTACAAGGAAGATGGATCTGTAACTCTGTAATGGGTTTTGAATTTAGAATGATAGGTTCCAACATTTCTTTTTTTTCCCAGGCTAGTTCACTAGATTACACTTGGGATTTGTTTTATCCTCTGTACTTTCCAGGAACAAACAAGCAAACAAAAAGCCCTAAGCCTGCACAGAATGAAATATAGCCCCAAGAATGGTCTTGGGGAATACTGCCCCAGCAGGGCCACCTTGAAGATTTTGGAATGCTGTTTAGTCAACGTTGCTCCTAATAGTGCGGAAAAGAGGCCTCTGAGTGTGAGTGGGCAAAGGAATTATGAACAAAAAGATCTTACACAGCATGAAAAGCTGAAGGAACGAGCAGTAAGATCTCCTGATGTGGAGGACAGACTTACTGAAAACAGAAAATTTATTTACTTTTCTAGATGCCCAGAATCTGGAAGATGGCTATTTACCATAGGAAACAGGAGTTTCTGTTCTTCATACAGAAAATGGGATTAACTACAATAATATGGGAAGTCAAGCAGCCATCATGCTGGCTCTCCGGGCTATTCTGAACTCAAGGACCACAGCCCATGAGCCCCATGGATGAAAACCTTTAAACAATAATGTTCATTTTGACATATGCTAGCGACCAAAGGCTTGGAAAGGCGTTTCTGTTGCAAAGGAGCAACAAAGCTCTGTTGGCACGACTCACCCTGAGAACCTCTCTGCAGATGTATGCAATCCAGTCTTCCTTGAAACAGTTCCCTTTTGTCTTCTTTACCAGGTCAGTGACAGAGCCCGCACCACAGTACTCCATCACCAACTGCAGGAAGACAAACCCAATACACCTTTACCACAGTACTGACAGGGTACCAGCAGAGATACCATGTGCAAACACCCACTCCACCACAATCAAGGTGGGGTAAACTACACACAACCTTCCTGGATGCCAACTGACATAAAATCTCATTTCCTGAATCACACGCATTGCTGAATAAATAAAAAACCTCAGTAGTGCTCCTCTCCTACTGCAGGTTATGGGTGCTGGTTTGGGGTTTTTTGGTGGTTTGGTTGGTTTTTTTTTTTTTTTAAAACTTTAAAATTAGGAAAACAAGAGCTAGTAGCACTGAAAAACATGGCAATTTTTTCAAAATTGAAATCTGAAATTTCTCATTTTGCTGCAGAGCTTCAGAAATCTTGCAGCCAAAAAAAATTGGAGGATTCATTTTTCTTCTTTGCTTTATTGCCAATTCTTTTGTTCCCCTTTTTATTTTCCAGCTGAAAAAAGGAGAGGAAAGCAACAAGAAAAAGGAGAGGAAGGGAAGAACACAAGCTCTCTTTCACTTTCATTAAAAAAAAAAAAAAATTACAGAAGTGTTTGATTTGGAAAAAACAGTTTGAACAACAAATCAGAATGACAGCACAAGTCACAAGTATTGTAACATATTTTATGCCCATCCTCAAAGGAAATCTTAGGGGATGGAGGACGTCTAGGGAGGAGCAATTTTTCTCTTTTATATGTTATTCTTCAGAACAATGACTTCAGAGTTTCGCTAAGAGTCCAAACCAAGCCTACTGGAGCTGTAAAGAAAGGAGCTGTAAATCTTACTAACAGAAATGACACAAAACACTTACCCAGAGCTGATCATCTTGGCCTGCAGGACTTTTCTTTACAAACGCGCCATAATATGTAGCAATATTCCGGTGATGGGAGTACTTTTTTAGCATATTTATCTCCAGCTTGATTTCCTCCTCTTCATTCTGTAGCAAAAGAGAGCAGAAGGTTCCCTAGGTGACCAGAGATCACTGAGCATCAGGGCTGCCCAGAGCTGCAGGGCAACCCCTGTCTTTGGAGGCTTTCAACACCAAGCTGGAACCAGCCCTGAGCAACCTGGTTGGATCCCATGGCTGACCCTGCTTTGAGCAGGAGGTTGCATCAGACACCTCCTGAGTCTCCCTCCAACCTGAATTATCCTATGATTATGAGACAGCAACTGAAGGACAAGCTCTTAAGCTGATGACTGAATCACACTGATCCATTGGCCTAAACCAATGAATTGCTAGTGTTTGACCTAAAGAATCAAAAATGTCCCAATTTGGGTATAACAATCACATACTGTCTTCTCAGGGGGCTTAGACAGGACCTATTTATTACTCCCCCAATTTTGGTTTCTGTATGCAGTAATTTACTCTTGGAGAAATTACCCAGATTCAAACAAAAATAAAAATATTCCTAACACTCCATTACTTCAATACTTGGAAAAGCACTTAGTGCACACATCAGCCAATTTGTCTTCCCAGTCCCGTGGAGGAGGGTCTTGCTGGGAGGAAATCAAAGCCAAGAAGGAGGCAACTAGTCACAAATCAAACTCCAGAGCCAGTGCAGGGTTAGGATCTGCTCCTTCCTTGTGAGGCTACCCTACCCAGACCATGGAGTTTCTCCTCCCTCCTATCATCATCCCATCAGTCAAGTCTCCGGCATTCTGGGGGCTACCACATCCCTAGGTATCTCCTTCCAGGCACTAGCTAGCTCTGTTTTCCCACCGTCTTTGTTCTCTTCAGGGCAGATGTTATCTTCTGCCCAGTACAGTGCTATGCACAGTAAGACAACTAATGGAAACGCAAGTTTTAATCATTATATTAGAATGAAATTCCCTTTTTCAGAGAGAACTGCCTGATCTGAAGAGGTCCTCTCAGAGCTAGCCTGTTTTCTATGTTGCCACCAAGAGAAATGGTGCAAAATACCCGGTGAAACACATGTAGATTTTGCTGTCTCATTTGCTTTAATAGGAAATGAGCGGTGCTGCAAGGCATCCTTGTATAGGTTAAAAGGAGTATGAAAGTTGAAAATTAATTTACCTTGCTGCAAAACATCCCAGTCAGCACTTACTAGCTGAAGGGAGAGAAAAAAAAAAAAAGATGCAGTAAGAACAGCTCAGCCCCACAGGACATTTTTCTGCAGTTTTCCATTATTTTCCAGTAGCTTTGCCATCAAAGCATTCCTTTAAACATCACAATAGACTCCTTACAAAGCCAGCTGCGTCGTCCTTTCTACCTGTAGCAAAACATTAAAGCCTGACAGGCTGAAGCCAAATTCCCTTAAACTCATGCATATGATGCGTCTTATTAAACCTGACCACACAAAAATCATTCCCAACAGAAGGGACCAATAAGTTTTCCCCAGTAACATCAATCCACAGGAGACATGTTACCAGACCAAAGCCTAATTGTCTTAAGCTTTAGGAAATGTAAAATAACTCCACTTGAAGCAAAATGAGCTATTTCAGGTTTCATAACAGCCACTTTGTTGAACACAGGCTCTCAAGCTGCATACGTTACACTAGATATTTATCTTTTGTTTGCAACTAAGGAGAAAGGAGGACCCTTAATCCTCAGCTTGATACAGCCCTGGATTTTGTATGACTTAATTACCAAGGGTAAGGAGGAGCCTGGGGCAGCACCTGGAGTGTCCAAGAGAAATCAGAGCTGACTCCCAAACAGCAAGGTCCTGTTTCTCTCTGCATGTGGCCAGGCCACAATCAAAAAGAGCTCAGAGCTTGTGCTGATGCTTTCTGGGAGGGGAAACAAGGCTCTACCCACTTTGGGAATCCAGATAGTGCAGGTGAAAGGGTGGAAACAGGCAGGTGAGGAGGAGGTAGCAGAGAATAAGGACATGGGAACTGCCATCCTGGACTTGACCACAAGGGTTCTGCCACTGATACGAGTTTCTGGTAACCAATCTTTAGGGAAGAAAAACAGAAAGCAGGACAAACAGGGAGGACTCCTTTCCCCACCTGCTGTCCCTCCTGCATCCTGCCCACTCCTTCTGCTAGGGCAACCAAACATGTGGAGGGGCAAAATTAATCTTTGGTAAAGACCTTCCCCAAATTACTTAAGATCTCTTCAGATCTTAAGGTTTGGGGGATTTTTAAGTCTGCCCATCTGCATGAACTTTGCACTGGTGGAGCCTGACTGAAAAGCTTCCCTGCTATGCCCTCAGCACCAGCCTGCAGCTTTCACAAAGATCCCCTCGGGGAGCTGGTAGATCTCAACCACTTCCTCAAAGCTGTTGCCTCTTTTTCAGCTCTTCTTCCTTTGCCTCATTAATTTTCTGGATATTGGAACCATGCTGGCACAGGTCTTACCCGAGTACTTTCTATTCCCCTGCAATCTTGCCTCCATGTTTTTAAAACAAAGATAAGCATGTGCCTGTTTGTGAACACAGCTGGAATACCAGCTAGGCTCTTCCACACCCACTGGCAAGAGCAAAGAGTCACTGCACATGTGTAATGCTCCTTTCCCATTACCAGCAAGATGATCCAATTCCTGCTTTATCTCATGTCTTTATCCATTTAGCCAGAAGGCTGAAACCTGCTCCTTCCCTGCACCGACCTCTTCTTCCCTTGCCTATCCTTGCCCGTGGAGGCAGTTACCTGTGCTGTCACACTGCTGTATGCTGCTCAGGTACACAATGAGTGCATGGGAAGACACCACTTAGATTGGACAGTGGGCTTCCCTGCTGAGCCCCACCACAGCTGAGCAGAAATCCTCTGAGCCAAACTCTTGCATCCTCCAAAGACAGAGATGTGACTTCAAACATCAGTCAGTCTGTAAGGTAAAGGGCTATACAGACAGCAGGCGGGCATTTCACAGACAAAAAGTACTCTGTCTTCCCAGTGCTTGAGTGAGTTTTGGAAAAATTACTCTATTTCACATGGAGAAACCAAGGCAAAAGGGTAAATGTGAGCAATTCTGTCCCATGGGCCATGTCTGAGGCCCACCCAGCCAGGAACTGAAGCTGGACTTGCTAAGCCTCAGTGCTACATATGTCCTTCAAGCAGGGTGACTGGGAACAAAAGCACCCTCAACTTTTCAGTGCACGCACATGCTCAAGATTTCCACTTTCCACCACCCCTCTTGTCTGTGTTACCATCAGCCACAACTCCCAGGGGTCTAGAAACCTGCTCATAAATCATGCTGCTTAAGAAAAGGAAACAAGCTCGCAGATCTGCAGGTGCAAAAAGCTGTTTGCTTTCACAAACCAATGCGTTTCTGGGCACAGATGGCTGCATGCACAAAGATGACAGGTTCATGATCAAAGTCTATTTTTGAAGATGTGGGCCTATCTGCAATGACATTAGGAAGCAAAGAACTAGAAAGCACACGCCTCTGACCTCAAATGGAAACAAGATGATCAGGTGATAAATACTCCACCAAGAGACCCTGCAGTACTGGGGCAGTTCTAATGATAAGTTTCTCATTTAAATATTATTTTGCTATCTGGAAAGACTGAAAGCAAGGACAGAGAGACAATGACCTGCTGCAGAAGAGCTCTTTGATCACCTGCACTGAGAGCTGAAGAGAAAAGCAGCAAGAATCCAATCTCTTTGCAAGCACTGCTTGCTTGGCACCGTCAGATAACAGGAAGCAGAGCCTGCTTGGAGAGGCACATGAGTGCACATTGCCATCAGCTCTCCTTCAACCATTTCAAAGGGCTCCCCCCACCCCTCCCATAGCATGACACGGCAGCGCTTCCTGACAGATGTCCAGACAATCCCGCAATGACCACAGCATCCTGCTACCACTCTTAAGAAACTGGCCCAGGGCTGCAGCTCATGACAGCGAAGGGCAGATTTGTTCAGCTTTTGGTGTGCCCCAGATCATAGGGCTGAACAATCACAGCTGGAGCTGGTCAGGGAATTTCTGATTAAATGATTCCTTGCTGAAAAAAAAAAGTAGATTTGGTGAAATGGAACCTTTTGGCAGAAACATACGGGTTATGATGAAACGTTAGCTGAAAGACCTGTGAGCTTGAATTTTCTAGTGATGAAAACACGATGTTGGGGGAGAGACACCTGCTGCAGAATATTCAAGTAGCAAGGAAGTAGCTCAGACCCCTAGGATATGACATATTCTTGTTCAGTCCTACCCCCTCCCAAGTCGGACAACAGTGGCCTATTACCGAGCAGGTTAGTGACCAAACCACCAACAACCTACACTGGCACGGGGCTCTGTCAAACTCAGCCACTGGAGTTGTCCCACTTTGAATGAGAGAGCACTACTGGAGGCTTGAACTGGGGAGTTCTCTAAGCAGGTACACAAATCACAAGGTCAATCCAGGCATTCAGCTCTTCTCCACCTTTTTTTGGAGACAGGTGAAGGGAAAAAGACTGCATTTGTCTTGATTTTATTTTTTCACCTTCCTGTTTTCTGCCACATGAAATTTTCACTCCTTAAGAAAACTGTTCCCTGTGCAGCACTAATCAGATCATATAACCACCCAAAGATGAAAATGGCCACAGGGGCTAGAAGCCTTCTGTCTCATTCAAGCAGGTTTACTATGACAGCTTCCATTTCTCACAAGCCAAACTCCATGCGAGATGTTGCTCTCAGGTGCAATTTATAGGCAGGACATTGGAGACTAGGATTTCAATATTTTAAAGACTTTATTTAATGCCTCAAGCTAGCTTTTCAAGACCAAAGTATCAGAAAATAACTTAAACCTGAGCAGACTAACAATGCAAGAGAAATACTGAATCCTTAACAGGCTCTGAATTTATGACACTGAAATTCTGGAGATTGAAAGGATTTCTGCATTACAGTTAGGACCCACTACTGCTGTGAGACGCTTCAGTAGCCAAGTGCTATGAAGCTGAGAAAAGCTATTGCTATTTTACAGGAGAACTGAGCTTCAGAGATACCCTGGACATGTACAGCATCAGCCTCAGCCATACTCATGCTCCTACGTACTGCAACTGCAGAGCAGAAATGCATTGGCTTCAACCACCCTACCTACTCTGTGCTACAAGAGACCAGCAGCATGGTCCCTGGCCAGACGTATCAGCTCAGGAGGCCAGCAGTAACCCCATTTCTTGCAGCCACATGGCTCACCCCAAGCGGTCTGGGAATTTGCACCGAGGTGTCTGAAGGGCTTGGTCGAGACCGCAGCTGCCAACCCCACCCTGCCGCTGCACACAGCCATCCACGGCCCGCTGTGCTGAAAGCAATCGGGGTTTACCGTAACACACCAAGCTGTGAGATGTGGTGGCTGAGGAAAGGACAACCCCAAGACAGAGGAAACAGCTGTAGGAGGAACCAGCAGCTACTGGCAGCAACTGCCTGAATCAGTCCTGCACTGATCTCCCAACATGTCGCTGAGACACCACCGAGGGCCTGGAGGAAACCAGTTATAAAGCGGAGGACTGCATCCAGGTCCACCAGCCTGTGCCCTAGCAGTGGGAACACAGCCAACCCCACATTAAGAAAGTAGAAATAGCAGCAGAAAGCCTTGCACTCACCCTGCACCAAAGTCAAAAAGCAGAAACATGCCAGTACAGCTGAACTGGATTTGTTCAGGGTTTAGTGGGGGAAGAGCATCAGGGAAAACCCCTCCCGGCTGCTGCACCAACATGCTCACCACTCAACTCTCAAACCGTCACAACTGCTTTCATATTAAGTGACTCAACATGAAAACAGCATGATCTGTTATCACTGCCCCTCAAGCAATAGGACAGGTTCCCCATTATGATACTGGCTCTCTAGCCTTGAAGGAAACAGCAAATCAGGCCTAAACAGCTGGGTTTTGTTCCCAGAATCATGCAAGTCGATCAGTGTGAATTTCTGAAGCTGGACCACAAGGTTGTCCTCCATTTAAATTTTGTTTCCAAGCAAGCAGGCATTACTGGATGCTAGTTTGTTGCTTACATACTAAGCAGATGGTGTTATGTATAGCAAAGGGAAGGAAATCTTTCCAAGGTTCCCTTCCTGCAGTTTTTGCTTCAATTGTTTCATCAAGGAAGGGACTGTCACTGCTGTTAACATGACAGCCCACAAGTGACATCTTTGGCCACCCCTCACGCACTGTTGACTGTCCCAGCAAAGCATGAAAACAGTCCACATAGAACCTCTGGATCACTTCTGAGTCCCTGCCACAATCTGTCCTGTCAGCTCCTCTGCCAAAGCACGGAGGTGCTCTGATCTCAGGAATCTGTCTGCAACCCAAACCCTACCCTCTCTCCCTTCCAAAATCCAGCAGTCTCATGTTTGGTGACTGCCATTTTTTAAAGCCAAAGCACCTGATTATTTAAGTACCTACAGAGCTAAAAGCAAAAATCCCACCAATCTAATGTAGCACTCATTTAAAAAATGCACCCTCCTCTGTGTACAGAGAAGAGCAAAAATGGCAGTTCAACTAGGCATGTATATTTTACAATGTAGCAGCCATAGCCAAACCATCCCTTAGACAGGCTTTCTAAAAGCGTTACAGTAGCATCTAAGTTAAAAAAAAGCCAATGTGTAATTGAGATCACTTGCTGCTCAGGGCTGGATTCTGACACCATCAGAAGAGAAAACTGTCCTGGACCTGCTCTATGTGACAAGGCCCACACAGACACCAACTTGTTCTGCTGTCTTCCAAGACAATCAAAAGACATACGAAAATGCAGGCAAGGCTTGCCTGTGCTTGCCCAAAGCACAACGTGTAGATGTACCCCTCACAGACTTGGCCCAGAGGACTTGGCCCTGTTTTTAATTTCATGTGATAACCCTTCCACAGTATCACAAGAAGACTTTATTGTGGAGTTTTGCACTCCGTATCTACAGTGCCAGAGTGACAGAATGGGAAGCCGGTCTTCAGTGAGACTAGGTGCATCCTACCAAATCACAGACTTCCAGTAAACTTGAGAAAAAGCAGCAGGGAGACTCCCCAAACTTTCTGGGGCTCAGGCTAACATGGTCTCAAGGAGGCAAGCTGCTTCGCTACTGGCTGTGCTCTTAAAGGGAGAAACAAAAATTAATACTTAGCAACTTTTTCGACACCCTGTTCCAGCATTGACACCACTTTATAAATGTGAGCAGGGACAGTGCCAATTAAACTGTCTCCTTCTATCATCTGTCAAATAATAAAATAGTGCTACATTTGCATTCCTAACATGTTCCTGACGAATGGCTGGCACGCGAGGGGAGAGAATCATAAAATCATTTAGGTTGGAAAAGACCTTTAAGATCATTGAGTTCAACCATCAACCATGCCCACTAAACCATGTCATGAAGTGCCTTGTCTGCACGCTTTTTTAATACCTCCAGGGATGATGACTCAACCACTTCCCTGGGCAGCCTGTTCCAATGCCTAACAACCCTTTCAGGAAAGGCATTTTTCCTA
>VYZV01044567.1:77732-112992 GCA_013401275.1 Pandion haliaetus | reverse complement strand
CACCAGCTTCGTTGCCCTTCTCTGGACACGCTCCAGCGCCTCAATGTCTTTCCTGTAGGGAGGGGCCCAAAACTGAACACAGTACTCAAGGTGCGGCCTCACCAGTGCCGAGTACAGGGAAACAATCACTTCCCTGCTCCTGCTGGCCACACTGTTTCTGACACAGGCCAGGATGCCGTTGGCCTTCTTGGCCACCTGGGCACACTGCTGGCTCATATTCAGCTGACTGTCAAACAGCACCCCCAGGTCCTTTTCCTCTGGGAAGCTTTCCAGCCACTCTTCCACAAGCCTATAGCGTTGCATTGGGTTGTTGTGACCCAAGTGCAGGACCCAGCACTTGGCCTTGTTGAACCTCATACAATTGGCCTTGGCCCAACAATCCCGCCTGTCCAGACCCCTCTGTAGAGCCTTCCTACCCACGAGCAAATCAACTCTCCCTCCCAACTTGGTGTCATCCACAGGATGTGATGAAACACAGCAGAGGCAGCGCAGAGCCACAGGAAATCTTTTACTTGCTATCTCTGGAAACAGATAATCAACTAGAAATAAGCAGGAAGAGAGTTCACCTCTTTGTTATTATAGACCATCAAAATACATGGCAATGCATTCCCTTATTGCTTTGTCACCATTGGTCAGGTACAATTGAAAAATCTCGTTGTATTAACACCTCTCAGTACTTTATAAAACACGAACCGGTGCTCAGCAACCATCATTAATACCACTGGATCGTCTTTTATAAGCTACCTGCCTTGTCATGATCTGATTATTTATTTTTCCTTGCGCCTTCATAACAACTTCTTTATTTTTGGTTTTGCACTCACCTCAGTAACATTCATCACTTTGATTGCTGCTAGCTGCCCAGTCTTAACATGGCGACCCTGTTAAAACAACAAAAGATTGTTAAGTAAAGCATGTATGCAAACTATGCATACAGTAATAAATTAGGCATATAACAACTGGGCTTGAGTACTTGCTTTCAATCATGTATCAACAACCTTTCAGTGATATAAAACTACCAAGGTAAAGTTTGGTGATGTGTTATCAGACCCATACCCTTACCATGCTCTAAAGTTAACCAAATTACCTTTGCAGGGTTGAATTTCCCCCTTTAGCACAAAGAAAGCAGCAATTCTGGGAGACATCTGCTGTCAGAGCACAACATAGCATGAGTTCATGGGTCTCCGTCCAACTCTTGTTTAACACTGGTTACCACCCCCCAAGCCTCCTGTTCTAGAAAATCTCAGCACAGGCCCAGGGTGACCTAACCAGAACAACCTTCTTGTCCTGCAATCCAGGGCTGATGCATGCTGGGGAAGCAAGGCACTGGGTAGCTGGCACTGTCCCTTCCTCCCCACCCCACATATTCTGGCTCACCCTGGGACAAAGAGAAAACTCTGGGTTTTAGTACATCAATTTGGCAACCTGCATGTGGCTGCCAAGAAACTAAACCTGTATATACTTTCTTGGGTTCGGTTTTTTGGTGTTGGTTTTTTGTTTGGGGTTTTTTTGGTTGGTTTTTTTTTTTAAAGGCTTTTTACTGTGAAATGCTTGGGCTTTTAAATTCTTACTGCAGCCAAGTTAACTGTATCTCAGCTACCTCCCAAAAAGCATGCAGAAGCTTTCTGTTTAAAATGTAATCTTCTTTAGTGGTGGGGAGGAACTCTCTCAAGGCTTTCACTACATGTGTGCCTACATATGTACACACACTTCACTAGTGAAATGCCCACACACCAATGATCATTATTAAGCAACAGATAACTGCTAATTTTAGACTAGGTAAGCGGCTAGTTTTTGAAAACAAAGCTAGGAAAAGGGAGGTAATAGAGAATAAAGCTATTAAAAGAGGAAACTTGATACCGGGACTGACAAAATGTGGTTCACAAGAATGTATATTAGAAACACAATCAGGAATCTTGCTGTAAATTGCACAGTCTTTTGGCTTGGTTAGATCAAGTTGCTCAACAGATGCCATAGAAGCAGTCTTTTGCCACGATAACCAACACTAATCTCATACTGGAGGATAGTATCAAAAGATTTGTGTGAACAGTGGATTGGCTACACGTCCTAACTCCTCACTTCCATCAAATGTTCAGAAATGGGTTTGAAGCTTTGAGACTGCAATTTTGCTCCTGAAATAGTAGTGCCTGCAAAGCTGTATATTGAAATAACTAACTGACACCTGTTAAGTAAGCCATAGGAAATCAGGAAATCAAATATGAAATGCTGCCGTTTGCAGACAAAATGATTTGCAGGTGCAATTTACACCTGCAAAATTAAAAGCTAGGTTGATGTCATTTTAAAACCCAGGTCCTACCTGCACAAAATTGCATACTAGTGTTATTTCTAAGACTAAGCAGTTTTGCATCAAAGAAAAATGATTCCTCATTCTCAGGCAATATGTCACAGTCATGTTTTCTTTTCCAGATAACTAAATCCTGCTGAGTTTTTGTATATTTATAAGTGTCCTCTTTCTGTGGAAGCTCTCCTGGGATTGCAAAGCTTTTTTTCATAAACTAGAATGATAGGATTTGTATATTATCACAGACCTCAGGAGGAAGACAAATGGGACACACCCTCACCAGGCCCACAACACACACACCACCGTGGCTGAGCGCAGATGGGCAGTGACGAGTGCTAGCCCAAGAGATGCTGGTGTTTGGTCAGCATCCATCCCAGCTGACGTCAATCCCGGTTAGCAAGCTTCCTCTGCACAGCCACGGCTCCTTTGTTGGAGGCCATTGTTTGCAAATGTTTCCAGGCATTGAATGTCTTGGCAATATAGCGAGAGAAGGCCTTCCACAAAATACAGTCATGCTAGACACACTGGCACCCTGACTTAACTCCAAAGTTTGTCTGGAGTCAAGTACACTGATAATTCCATGTCTCCAGCCACCACACATAGCAGGCCACCAACCCATCGAAACGATGAGTCTCTCCTGGGCTGCTGTACATTCTGCAAAGGATGATGTCAAGAATCAACACTGATTTTCGTAATTATAGCGAAGCATGGAGATGTGCTTCTTGACTGAAAAAAAAAATAAATCAGTCAATCAATACTAAGCTAGCATTGTACTTGATATTGAATATTCATCAGAATAAGGAAGGGGGAAAGGCTTGGCATTCAGTTTTGATTTCAAAGCATGATACCTGGTCAAACTGTCCCTGTGTATAACAGACATCTGTTATTTTTGCAGCCACAGTTATTTCCACTGCATGCAAACCTGTTGCTCTCGCTCACTTTTACCATTATAAATGAGAACACTAAATCCCCTCAAAAAGGTTTGGAAAATTAGCATTTATGGGAAAGAAAACAGCAAGCCCTTTTTTTTTGTGGGTCAGGATTCACCTTTGCACAACAAATGTGTCCCTGTTAGCTGAGATCCTGCTCCCGCATTCCCAAAAGCTCCCATGTCTGCAACTGGGCTGACTGCTGGATGGGAGGAGCTTAGTCTGTGCAGAGAGGGCAGGATCATGCCCTGTGCCTTGTCTCAGTGCCCTATCTTCCTCACACCATGCAAAGTTACTATTAGCCTGAGGGAAACACATAGGGTCCCATCCAACCATCCCTCTGCACAGTCTCACCTGCAATAAATACTCTCTGACTGGGTAAAGCAGCCTTTAAATGGAAGTAAATTCTGTTAACTACATGCACTTCACACCTTTATGTTCTTTTAGGCCTCTTTATCTTGGAGCAAAACAGAGAGCAGTTCAATAAACCAGAGAGTCTGAACCCTTCTCAAGAGGCTGAAAGGAGCAGTAAAAACTCATTCCTGTTGGTTTGCTCTAATTGTCAACTTGTAACAATTTATTTTCAACAACTCTTATCACACCTTTTGGTAAGAGTCTTCCACATTTCTTGGTTGCATTAAGCTGAAGAACCTCATCTTCCCCTATCAGCACAAGTTTGTGCAGGGTAACGCAGAGGGCTGCAAGTTAACCTCATGAAAATGTGCAAACATATTTATATATTTACATCTGCCTTTCATCAATTACCTAAAAGGGGATGAATAAGTTTAAAAGTGTGTATAAAAAAAAAGTGTCTTGCACATTATAGCTAAATATATATCTACAGCTATATATCTATATAAAAACATTTTCATCATGAGATACTAATTTTACTGCCATCTCAGCAGATTTATTTTTGATTACAGTTGTACATTTTCCCAAAGTAAAGGATTCATCATTATCGTAAAGCAATACATCTCAAAAGTCTCTGCACCTGCTAAAGTACGCAATAAACAATGTGGCAGAATTACATAACACATACCATCATTTGTCCTTACCTCTGACATCATCCCAACATACACAAATAAAACATTTCCTTTAAACACTGCCAGAGAAAAAGGTTCAGCCAGTGGAGACAAAATAATCGGAGAACCCTGGAAACATCCTAAATTTTATTCCTTCTCCCCCTCAGAACTTCACTGTCTATTCAGTTAGTTATGGAAAAAAAGGGGCTGAAGCAAAGTCACCCAACAGCTCACCCAAACACCAGCAGTCCCTGTAAGCAGTGGTTGCACGCTGGCGCCCTATTGAACTCAGCACCACCACCCAAAAAAGTGCATGTGCTATTGCAAGACTCCACGCTAAGAGGGCTGAAGCTTTCAGAGCACATGTGTGTTCACGTGGAGAAGAACCATTAATGCCTTTGCAGCTTATCTGAGCAGGGTAACATGCTCCACATTACACTTGCTTTAATGCACAGACTACAACTGTGCTGGCAGTGCAGAACAAAAATCACAGGTTTCTCTCCTTTACATTGGTTTTTCAAACTTTCGAGTTTGTTTTCCTTGACATCTCTAAAAGCAGTAAACCCAGCCCTGGCCTGCTTCTTAACACTGACACTAGTGCCTAAGTAAGGAAAGGTTTCGGGGCCTGGCCCCTTATTTTTTCATTTATCAGTAAATCTCAGAGGTTAGCCAGAGTTCATGGGAACTCACACATTACTACTACTGCTGAAGCCACAAGGTTGAGCATGTTTGAATTGTTTTGAGAAAGGTGGTGTTTTGATTTTTGTTTAAAGCTCCTAGGAGCAACTGGCTGTTTTAACTGTTTCCCAACCAAATGAGATCAACAGATTCACTTACTTCCAGTGACAAGACATGCAGAAGTTCTTCTTTTTTGATTTAACCCAAAATGTGAGGAAGAACAAGGGGCATTGCCCTCCCAGCCCTCTGTGCAACCTGCTGCTGCCAGTCCTTCCCAGATCATTAAAGGGAATCAGCCTGTTGTGATTCAAAATCCTCCATTGCACATTTCCTCAGAAACTGGGTAGAGGGCAGGAATGGTCCGTGGGCCCACTTCCCTAACAAAAGGTTTCATCTTTCACCTAAATGCTCTGTTTGAGAGCAGGTTTCAACTCTGGAGAATGCAGTCAAAACATCCAACAGCCATCCACAAGTCACCCATATTCCTACCCAAGAACATAGCGTTAAACATTATCAAGTTCATACAAAGCTTAGACATGAACAATTCTAAAGCTCAGTGACTTTCTAAAGTCGAAGTTCCCACCTACATTTTGATGAGGTATCCAAGCTGGAAGAAATTCTACCAGAAATTGAGTCCAGCTAAATTCCTTGTCTGCTCCAGAAAATATTTCTGCATAAAGTCTTCTGCAGTTGCCAGTTAGTCACTACAGTAACATTCAGCAAACCTGGAGCCAGCATACAAATTTTTCAAATCTGCATACTGCTCATTGCAGTCACATTTGTGGAAGATGCTTTATGCCAAAGATCTGGTTCTGATGAGCTCCAACCATGCATCATCTCTGCAGGAAGATATACATGGAATAGGAGAGATCCTTCACTGTTATTTCTATTGGAGGTGTATTTACCTTTTTAGCTCAATTAGATAAAGGAGCCACTTATCTATGCCCTTTACTGAGGGTCAAGACATGTATTTTTCTATTTACCATCAAACAAGAGTATCAGCATTAGCTGTCAAGCTACTAGCTGATAAAGGGGCTTTACATGAATTAAGTATATTTACAAAATGATGCAGTCAGTCACATACAACACCTTTTCCTGTTAGGTCCAAACAAAAATTTTGGGCAGTCCCTAGCTTGTGCCACGATTACAACCAGAGACCCAAGGTCCCAGTGACACACACCTGAGATTGTAAGGCTGCAGGTCACATGCAGAGAGCTTGGTTTGACATCTTCCCTCTGAGATCCTGCACAGACCTCTCTCTAGGGGTGGCAAACAGCTTCCATCAGCTTCTCTTCCCACTTGTAATCCGACAGATTTGAAGTGGACAATTCCAAATCCAGATGACACAACCCAGCTGTCCTGTTACAGTGCTGCGCATCATGCCAAGGCAGCCCACGGCAGTCCCATCACACGCTTCCTTTTTGGCAACAGGTGCTCATTAACGTCCTCATGTTTCTGGGTCTGTCTGATGTAGCTGTCCCCATTTAACCGCAGCAGGAAAAAGTGCACATGAAGGACAGGGACTGCCTGCTGCAGGATACCGAGGCAGCATGAAGCTGGTGGTTTTGTCTACACAGAAGTCCCCATATGTGTCTACGTCCTGTCCGCAACCAGAAGCATGACCTCACTTTTCTCTGCCTTAAAAAGCAGCATTTTTGGCAAGGCTGTGAGGTGTCTATATGCAGGGATACCTCCCAGATACCAGAAGCCTTGGATGCTTGCTAGTTTGCACCTTTGTGCCCAGGCAGAGGGCAATTTTTGCATCAGACATACTCTGCCATCAGGTACATGCACGTGCAGTGTACTTACGCTGCGCACAAACACAAATAGCTCACAACATCTGCACAAGGCTGCGGGACTCCTAGGTGACCCTTCACAGCACTGCCTGTCCGTGTAATCCAGAAAGCTGGTAGATACCATAAATTTAACTCTTGGGACCTTTTCTGGATATCGAAGGTTTGTATTTGAAAGCAAGATCTGGCTGTTGGAGGCGGAGGACTTCTGAGGCCAGAGGACTTTCTCACCCAAAAGCATTTATTACAGGATAACCAATGCAGGCTGCAGCCACCCACCCTTTGGGAGGAAGGTGAAGGCACAGCTGTTTCGCTGCAAGCTCTTACTGAAAGGGAACTTCAGCAAGCAGGTTTCCTGTTCAAAACCCACTTAGGAACTTTGAAGTTTGAGCCCATCTCGGGTAAATCTGTGTGGCCCTGCAGTTGTTGCTGGTAGACTGCCAGCTCAGCCTTCTGTGCCCTGAAGGACAGGACCCCACCCTTTTGCCCCTCTCCTCTCCACCCTTTCCATCCTGGTAACACAAGGAAAGCCTTTAAGAGATTATCCATCAAATGAACAATGCCCTGCATAGGGATGCAGGAAACCCTATGTCCTATTCCACATGACCTTAACAAAGTCATGATCCTTCTGTTTCCCTTTCCACCTACATAGGACTTTTCTACTTAGACCCAGCTCTTTAGAAGAGATGAGCAACATTTGCTATCACCAGCCCCAGAGCCAGCCTGAGAACACCAGCTTTGCTTGCTCACACTGCGGGCAGGCAAGGGCAGCCTCCCATGCAGCTGCAGTGTGCTCCCCAGAGCAAGCTGGTGGCTTAGCATGGCAGGGAGGAGGACCCCAAGAACATAAAACCTGCAGATACGCTGCTCTTGCACTGCAGTTTAGACACAGCTGCTGTTTTACAGCACATGGCTGCTCACAACGGACATCCTGCTGTCCCTTGGGGTCTTGAGTAATGTAAACAAGTGACAGGGTTTGCGTATCTGGGGCTGTCGTGTTTTGGTGCTGAGAAGTGTCACCTGACAAGACAGTTTATAGGAGAGCTCTATCAGGAACACCAGCCTGTAATCCTCATCTCAGCAACTGGTACCACATGAGACAACTCACTGCAGTCATGGTGGGAGCTCTCCAGCTAAACATACAACAGTAATGCAAAACTTTAAGTGGGACAGGAATAAATTCCAAGGAAGAAGTTATTAAGAGTTTGGAAGCTTATAGATTGTTTTTGTTAGTTAATGGTCTGAGGCAGAGCTCAGGGTCAATCGTGCACTGAATACTAGCACTGGATTTCAGAAATTATCCATTTCAGTGTAAACTGTAACATGTAATCCACAGCAATTCCGATAGTTTAAAAAAAAAAAAAACAAAACCAAACACACACAAAAAACACAAAACCAAAACCCCCAACCCACCACAACACACATTAGCCTTGGGCAGATAATTACCAGTTTCAGAAAGTCTTTTTCTTTTTTTTTTTTTTAACCCCCTCGTGAAGAATTCCAGACACTAGCCAGGTGGGAATGCAGCTATAATTTTGATTACAGCTTCATCCTTTTAATCATGCAACTCAGGCTGCAGAAAGCCTACTTTGACTGACATAAAGTTTTAGTGGCACTTCTGTCACAATGTCTCTGGATGTCTGTTGTTATTTTGGGGCTGTAAATCAAAGAACTGTATTCCCCTAGAGCAGTTGTTCTCTTCTTTGTGATACTGGGAGATGCTGAGATTTGGAAGCCTGGGCTTTGTTCCAGGTCACCTCTAGGGAAGCCCTCAGCTCCATCTCCCAGCTGGAGCACACCCTCCCTTCTTTGCAAGGGACTGCTTCCATGCCAGCAGTGCAGGATGCAGGACTTCCATAAAACCACAACCCAGCTGCATTGCCTAAACGCTGACCATGTGGATGCAACACATTGCCCTTTCACCCCCACATTTGGCACCCCATTTCCAGACAGTCCTAGGTCTCACCCAAAAACACTTGGCCACCATAGCCAAATGTTGCATTTCCCCTTCCCTATCCTCCATAAACATCCTCTCTCAAGGGGAACTGGATACCTTTCTCTGCCATTAACTCCGAGCTGAGAGGAAGAGCACACAGCAGACTGTAGCATGAGAATGAGCTCCAGAGATTACTGCTGCAGCAACATAAAGGCCCTCCGTTGCTCTCAGACTAGCCAACATTAGACACCACCAGTCAGTCCCTTCGGTTGTAACGGGACTGCTCGATTGACTTAGACTTAACGTTGCCTTCAGAACTGACTACAGATGTCTTCCTACCAGGGAAGGCAAAGCGTTGTCACCTAAACACTACAAACTATGATCACCCTTGTCCACAGCTGCTCAGAGTGGTGAACAACATAAATATTAATACACTGTAAATAATCAAGACATGCTCTTCAAGGTTTATGGGGTCTTTTTTCTCCTATATGCTAATTCCCACTCTACTTTATGATTAGGTATGTTCCAAGAAGTTAGCTAAGATTTATCACTTTCAGTATAGACCATACTATGAAGCTGAACACTGTTCAGCATGCCCCAGAACTCGGGCTGTAAAACATTAATAGTAAAATCTAACGTGTCTGCACGTAGATATATAAAGAATGAAATTTAATTAGTAACAGTGCACTTTAAGAAAAAGCAGGTTACATTAATAAAGAAGTATTAGAGATATGTACTATTTATAAACAATTGAAAAATTATTAAAAAAAAATGTTACACTGCATTCCGAATGAAAAAGGATAATTTTGTAAAGGTTAACAAATTTATATAGCAAAAATTACTTGAGTATTCAGTGAAAAACAAGTTCCTTTCCTAGCAAACATCGCTGCCCTATTTCTGTGTAGAATAGGTCATTCTATCCCTCCCACTGCCTGCCTCTCTCCCCCCTCACCTCAGAAGTGGGTCAGTATTTTCCACTTAAGAGTGAAAATACTAGTTTTATAAAGTTTTTTTAAATGAAGTTTTAGACTTTTCAGGGGTAAGACGTTAAAAAGAAATAAATCAGGAATTTCTCTCAGAGCCCCTATTTGTGTCACATGCTTAAACAAACAAACAAACAAAAATATCACTGTAACTCATAACACTATAGAAGAAAACTAAGTTGGCAGTGGTACAGGCGGACTTCCCATACACTAAAATAGCAACACATTAGCCAAGAGAAGAGATTAGAATATGTAACTTCTATCAATCACTTAAAATTCTACCCAAGTCCACACTGGCTAGAAGGGAGGGATGGATAGGGGTCATTTCAGCGGTACCAGATCAAACAACCTTGATCTCTGGAGGAAAAGAACAGTTTTTCACCACTATTGCAAGTATCTGTACCAGAGCCCTCATGAACTGTAAACCCCAAGAGGCACCAGAAGCAGTTCTTCTGTCCAGTTTTGGGTTTTTTCTTATCCTTTCAGTTCCTATTTCCTCCCATTGTACAAGTGGAAACGCAGATTGTTTGCTTTGCCGGTTTGTCTGTGTCTGACCACAAACCAGTGGGAAAAGAAAATGAAACAAAGGAACAAATTAAAGCCCTTTCGCAAATGTCTATTTGAGTACCTACGTGTCTGCAGTATCAGTATGTTCAGTTGATCAGATTACCATCCTTATGCAAAACACAAACCACTCAAGGCTATCGCATACTTATATAAGACTGGACTAGAGATTGATCTTTTGGTATTTTGATCCAAAAGAGGTCGTTCACGTTGCAAATTAGCAAGAGCAAGCAAAGCACTAAGCACTTTTGAAAATACCATGCTAGTCATAATATGAAGAAAGGAGCTTTGTCCTCTACTTATTTGAAATGGGTGGTGTCTGCAGCAGAACATCCCATGTAATCTGCAGCTCCACGCTCATTTGGACGAAAGTACCCATTCCTGCAGCTTCTCCTTATTCAGCTAACATGCAGACGTGATGCTTTAGCTATCCTACTGCTATTTGAAGTTTCTGAACAACGTGCAAGAAGGAGGAGCAGGAGCATTCCTCCTGGGGCAGGTAAAAACAGGGTAGCCCTTGGTGGGTTACAGCAGGAAACTGAGAGCTGCAGCACACAGCGCAGCGTGCAGCTTGGAAAGCTGACTTCGTGGACTGCCACCGCTGCCGCGCTTGGGGTCAGCGTTGGCTGGGGACACTCAGGGTTACCGAAGGCATAGCTAGTCCTGGTTAAGGACCACACTCCCAACAACTTTGATCTGCCCAGTCTGTTTTGTATCTGCAGATACTTCAGGAAGGTCTAAGGGGAAGACAAACACTGAAGCTCTAGCTGTCCTCAGTTCAGAAAGTCATCCACGTGCCTGACTTTAGAGGTAACTGCAAGCCCCTGAATGGACGTTGCTACCAGCAAGGAAAGAAAAGCAATGTTTTGGGACCATACATGGGTCAAGAGTTCAACTCAGACAGCAGCACAGTGAATGGGAGGAGAAGTCTGAAAAGCAGGCTGTGCAGTTATCCCCTTTTCCTCACACTCCATCTTTGGGACATAAAACCTGATTCCTTTGAGCCTAAATTTCATTATTTGCACAAATAACAGTTTCAATAGCCTTGCCATTCATCCTGGGCTTTAGCATTTGTCATGCCTCTTAACATCTGTTGAAAGACGCTGTTGGGTTTTCAGCCTCAGACACCCCATCACAGCTTGCTACCCCTGCCAGGGCCACGGAGGCTTCACAGACACCACGGGTGTTCTGCCTCGGGGATGCCTGGGCTGGTGGGTCTGCAGGCAGCCAGCAGCAGCAGGGACCCCAGCTGCCCGGTGCAGGGCAGCTGGGATGCGGGGAAGCAGGGATGCGGGGTGTTTGCAGTCCCATGGCTACTCTTGCTGTGGGCAGGAGAGTTGCAACAGCCCTGGCACAAAGCCAGTCCCGCTCAGCACTTGAGGAGCCCAGCAGTGATTTATGACAGCAAAGGTCTGCCGTGCCGAAAGTCTATTCATCCAGAAAAATAAACAGTTTAGGAAAAAAGCTTCAGCCTTTAGAAGGCTCTCACTCTGCAGACCAGGGGCCATTGAGAAGCTAAGTCTAGGGAGAAGTACAAATCCGTCCACCCCAGTGAATTTTCACTGGCTGACTCATGTGCATCCGTTTACAGAAATACAGGGCACTAGAGAAAAACCTATACGCAGCACATCTCTGCTGGATGAAGTCACAAGCAGTTAAATGTGTCCCACTGGCTACGTCCTGATGAAAGGAAGTCAGAGCTGGACTGTAGGAGGTCAGCTGATGGGTGGCTGGACTTTCGGAACAGGAATCCCTCAAAGGAAGGCTTTTTGGCTCACCATCACTATGAAGCTCTGAAGGTCAGGCTGCACACAGCAATTACAGGCCTCATGTTATGAGCGTCATGTTTTAACTTTTTAAGTAATGCAGCCTTCCAAGACACATGCTAATAAATAAAGGCTTTATTAGCCTTCTATCCCACCTAAACATAACTGCGTGCACATTAAGCTCTCAGCAATTATATCACTGAATTTTTAAAAATCCTTCAGCATTCTTCTGAACAACAAGTGTAACGTAGTCACATTTTCTCTTGCATATAATGCAGAACTTGGACAAGCTTCTGCATGGGTTAAAATTGTGGTGTTGGGGTTTTTTACAATGGCTTTAAGGCAGACAGGGTATATAGCTCGGACTGCAAGTCCCAGCCTAGATGATGAGAGCAGCCACAACCTTAAAGATGATTTACTTTTTCATTCCAGTTCTGCTGGTGTTTTTCTCACACAGATTGCAACACCATGCGGGTACACATGTCTCTGCTGTGTGTGACAGTACACATGGCACTGCGCAGGAGAGAACAATACTAACAGCTGGCATTAAATGGGTTTCTCTTAGGGTCTCTGAGCCTTTCCTTCAGTACTTCATGGCAAGTACTCTCCCTACAACTCTTCACCCGAGATGAATCCTGAAGTCAAAAAAACTCTACTGAGTACCGCTGTCAAGTTGGGAAGATCTGAGGTTTGCCTTGGGAAAGGTCATATTTTTCACACACACACACATACAAAAATCTTCACAGACCATTGAACTGAGGAAACAAGAGCATCTACTCTCACTGCCTTTTCATTTGGCTCTAGTTGACGCATCCTCTCCAAAAATAAAAAGGGAGTTAATGGACACAATTAGTCTGTGAGAAAATACATCGGTCTCCAGATTTCTGAATGAGCTCTGCAAGAGATGAACTACATGGCACTGATCTCACAGCAGCAGTCAATTCCTATTTCCTTCCAAAATCCTATTGGCCAGATGGTCCACAAAACTCAAGGGAAAATTACTTAAATGTTTGGAACGGATTTCAGCATTAAGTTGGTCTCCAAAATGAAACCAGACTACCCTTCTAATTATTCCTAAAAGTAAAGTATACCTTGCTTTTCTAATTATATTAAGAAGGAGCAGTGCTTCCAAGTTGACTTTCCTAAAGAAAAAAATCTGAATTCAAGAAGAGCCTTGGTGTTACGTTTTTCTAAACTGATCTAATCAGCTTCCTACAGCAGACGCCTGGCTGGCAAAGATTGTCCTCTCGAGCAAACTATAGGTCAGATGTGCAGTAATAGATCCTGAACAGCTACAAGCAGTTACTATTCAATGCTGTATCTTCCAATTTTCTGTATTACTTGTAGGGATCAAAGTCAATCACAGCAGAGAGAGAAATGAACAGTGAACTCTTGAGAGGAGAGAAAAAAAAAATACCCCTGCAGAATAATTTCACAAAAATGGCTAATCACATTACAGCTGAAGAACCACAGAGCCTTAAGCAATGTAGACTAGCATAATTACCAGCACGTATGAAGCAAAAGCAGCAGCTAACCATTGGAAGAACTGGTCACAAAAGGGACAGAGTTTCCTACCATTAACCACTGAACAGCTTTACCAGATTTAGAAACTCTCATCTCTCCGCCTTGCCCTATTTAAACAACCCAAGTTCATTTTGTACAGTGTAAGATGAAGTAGTGCACTATATACTGAACTATGCATTTGGGTAAAACAAACGCAGAGCCCCAGCACAGGCTGGGGACCGCCCTGCCCTCCTCTGATGCCTTGCTGGCTACACTTCCAAGCAGTTCCCTGCAGGACTTCCCACCAACAGCTGCTGATGGTTTCTCCTAACACTTGGGTTCCTACATGCAATTCTAGCTCCACCGATGTCCACGGAATTTCTGCTGTTTAATTTATTGGATCTGAATTTGCCCCATAAAAGTTTAATTTCTCAAACAAAATAAATCCCACTTTGCACCAAGTTTTCCACTGAAAAAGTGTGTATATTCAATGCTTTCTCTGTTGGGAGAAGGTGTGTTCACGCTGATCCTGTCACAGGTTTGAGCCAGAGTTTGTGACGGAAGAAATTAACCTATGCCATTACTGCAGTGTCTCCGTTTGTGTAAAGGCATCTGACAAACAACGGCGCAACTACTACCCAAAGTTCACTGCCTATTGGAAGTTAGTTTCGTCATAAAGCTGCAGGTGAAGGCCAGATGGAAACAGAGAACACTTGCTATTCTGATTGATTACACATACGTTTACATTCACAGGCATATAGATTTGACTGGATTTCTCTCATCCAGTATTTGTCAGTTGGTATGTCACACGAAGCTTTCCCAGGCAGCAATGGCATCTCTATAAACTTGTACAACACTGAATACAATGGTGCCAACAACTCAGTTCTCATGTTCCAAGCTCTGAACCCCGCTACCTTTACCTTGTAATGGCAATAAGTCTATCCAACCAGCTGCATCACATCACAAAGCAGCTGTCAAGAAAGAAAAAAACCAAACAAAACAAAACAGCAAAACAACCTAAACATTCCACAAGGCATCCAGCTAATGCCAGCAGCTTGCTGGAGAAACGGGGAGTAGCAAGTATCTGAGTTCTGGTTTACACGTATGAGCTCTAAAAACTAGCAGCTCTGCTTTAACATCTTCTTCTAATTGTATTCGCTTTAAAATTTACTCTAAAAGTTTAACCATCCACAAGTTTCAAAATAACTTCCTTTTTCAGCTTCTTTGCATATTCCATCATCCACATCCAGATGCCAAAATACACCACCAACAAACAGCTCATTGCTCCTTAGGATAAATCTGGTAATACACGCCAGAGAAAAATTTCACAGGGTCAGCTAAAACTCTACAGCACTTCCAATGCACATATTTAAATAACAGAAATTTAAATAACTAGGTCTCTATTTACAACAACAGCATCTTAAAATAGTAATAATCAAAGAGCAATGAAAATACCATACCAGAAAACCTACCTCCCAAGCACTTTGTATTGTCTTCTAGTTTCTGAACCCTTAGGTTCAGGGAGGGACATGGGATTACAGGGAATTGCAAGCTTTCCTCCACTATCAAAGACAGAAGCTTAGCTGGGTTTCTTAAGAAAACAAGGCGTACGTGATTGTGCTGCCCTTGCATCCAACCATGTTTTAACCTGTCAGCCCATTTCAACCAAAACTGACAGACAGATAGAAGTCTCAAAGATGATTCAATTCCTGTGTGCTTTGTAAAAATTGGAGACAAACTCCCTTCCTCCAGAGAGGAGGGCTCCAGAGTGGGCTCCACAGTTTCCTACCTGACGCTGCGTGCCAGGGAGCACGTAGCACTCTGCAGCCAGCCATAGCACAGGCTGCTTCTTGCCCAAAGGGCAGCAGGTAGACACCGGCGGCCGCTGCTGAAGTGTCAGATCAGAGCGGGTGGCTAAGGAATAAGTGGGGGCCACCGGCATATGTGCTAGCAGAGATCCTAAAGGACTCAACAAAGGGATTGTGACTGCTGAGGTCAGAGGTGGAGGATAGGATAAGAAAGGACAAATTTGCAAGCAATGCATTTTGTTAGTTTTACTATTTAGTTTTTCCTCAAAACCCAGGAAGTTTGAACAACTTCAGAATTTACCTTGATACATAAACCCATCTCTCATCAATGCTTGTAGGGTACTTTCCTCTTGTCTTAGCATTAACGTTGCAAAAGTGTTTTCATGTTTGCACCACCGAGGCTTACAGAAAATATGTATTTTTGCCATGTTTGCAGAAGAAAATAACTCTATTCAATAACAGAAGGGCTACAAAAAACCAAATACCTAACAAGAAGGGGCTCTGAAATTAGTCACTGAGCCACCTTTAGAGATTGGCTCCCCAGCACTGATTCTTATTTGCCATTTACTGTTAGCATTTTATATCCACTTTGAATAGGTAAAAGAAATGACATCATGTGCAAAGGACTGGAAAAAAGAAGGTTCCAAATAATAATTTTTAAAGACCTGGTTTGCACACATGGTTTGACCCAGTTTAATTAGAAATATATTTCCAGCTCGATTTTGTTAAGTGTGGACATGCTCACTGGCCTGCATTGGTTTTGTTAATCATTTCCTTTTCATTGATCCAGCCACACTGGATATCATTTTCCAAAGTGCTCATCTTTTGCGTACCTCCATCTCTGTCCATGCAGTTTCACAGTGGCTTTAACAGAAGAAGAGGGAGATTAATGCTGAGTTCTTTGGAAATTCCCATTTATTTCTGTTACCAGCTTTTACTTCTTTTTGAAAGAATTTGGTTTAGGAAAGTCAGCAATTAACACTGATTAAAAAGCTGAGTGGTGTAAGCTTAATACTCCTATGTCTCATGATCCAATGAGAACAGGGGTTTTATCACCAACAGGCAAAGCAAATTTTGGCCACAGTCAGGGGCGGGTCCAGCTAGTGGTTTTGCCCTCGCAGCAGTCATATGCGAGAACATGTTTCTGTGGCAAGGCAACAACCTTATACCTGCTAAAGCTTCCTTTTGTTTTTGCCAAGAAAAAAAAGTCAAGAATAATAATATAAGAAACTATTTTCTGCCAAACCTCAAGAGAGCTGTTGTTCTGCTTCAACACCAGCTCCAGGCACACGCCCCATTACGTAACGACATCCATGCAACCCAGTCCAGAGCACGTTGGTTAGAAACACTAAACCTCAGGAGCACATCCACAGAAATGAATGGCTACGCTGATGGCAAACATGGATATGGCAAACGCAATATGGAGGGAGGGAAGGAGGGGGTGATTAAAAAAATTCAAGATATAAAGCCCTCTGAGTCATCTCATCTATTTCAAACACCGCTTGCTAATAAAAGTTTCATCAGCCAGTGCTGATGCACAAACATGGATGTCCTCCTCTGCAGCCAAGACACGAGCCAGACGTGGCTTATCAGATCACAACCAACTCCTGGAAACACACCTAGAGAACCGCACAGTCAGCAGCCTGCCCTGGGGCAGTGAAAAATGCAGAAGCAGCAGCTTCCCCATTTGTCTTTCTGATCATGATCCCAGTTTTATAAGGAGATCCCTGGGAATGAAAATGCATCATGCAATCTCTGGGGACTTTTTATATCATACGATGACTATCAACAGTGGACAGATTAGATAACAGGGCACTGTACAATGGCATTCATGCTAGTACTTGCTTGGTAATAAAGGAAGCCAGAAAGGAAGGAAAACCCACTGTTGGCATATGCTCCTGTAATCAGAGGGAACAACCCCTCTGGAAGTTCCGGCAGTGTTTACACGCAACAGGATTCAACCAGCCAGGCTCCCCATTAATAATCACAGTTTATACAGCACAGTGTCTTCTCCATTCTAAACTCCACCGGCACCTACAATCCCCGTCCAGCCCTGGTCCAGCTCCTATGGGAAGGCTCAGCACTACCTCCATCGCAAGGGCAGCAGAGGTGTCTGGAGACCCACAGTCAAGCCTGTCAGAGTTGGACTAAAAGGCCATCTCTGTAATATAAAGAGTTACTCTATTTTAATATTATTAACATCAAAAGCGAGAGGTCTGCCAGAACTCTGTAATGTAAACAATGCAGGACACAGCAACCACAAAAGCTCAGAAAGCCAAGTTGTCTTTAATCTACTCACTGTGACATTTGAAACCCATCTGCATGACAGATAGGACAAGTGCCATGCTCGCTCCGAGCATCACCCAGGGCCGACAAGGCCATTTTCTTTCATTCCTGGTCACAGAACTGTGAATTTGGCAGAAGCAAGAAGCCAAATGACATTACAGAACCTAACCAGGAATTTGTTGTCACTGTTTGAACAGCCCCATGAATGCAGTAGGTGCTCTGCAAATATACGCAGAAACTTCATCACTCATGCTTGTCTGCACGTGCAGATTCCTGTGCCAACAAGAAAATACTCTAACTCCAACATGCAAGCCAGGGATACAGGCCATGCAAAGTCTTCCACCAGGTGGGTACCTAGAAACTAACACGATGCAAAGAAAGAGAAGAGAGGAACATAGGAAAGGGTGAATCTTAAATCCTCTCTAACCTTTACTCTCCAACCTGTAGGATCAGAGACCTGAGTTTCCAGCCTTTGTTTTGTGACTTCCTCTATTCGAAACAGTTCTGACTGAACGCTTTCAAGTGTCAAAAAGAAAGTAAAGTTAGTGCACCTATTTATTCCTTCATGCTTTCTCTATTTCCAGGCATATTTATGGAGAGCAGGCTACAATACATGTAGCTTCTCCAGATGCAACCTCTTTTTCTGCCAAGGAAACTGTCCCAGTTGAGCATCCAGCAATCTGCTATGCCCTGTGCACGTGCACACCTACTCAACAGCATGTGAGCCGGGAGCTCAACACATTTGGGAAACGTCAGACCTACTTAGGCTGATCTGCACATGCATAAAAAGCCCAATGCATCCTGAGTGCACCACATTTACTGGCACGTACCACCTCTGCAACGTCCAAGCTGTCCCAGGCTTCGCAACTGCTGGGTTCACTGGGCACATCCTACGCCTCAAGTGTTAATGTGCCTGCCTGCGAAATTTGGCAATCTTCCACCGGGAGAGATGACAAAACATACTCTAATGTCTCTGGAAACAAATCACCCTTCATCAAAAAGGAATCCCACAGGAGGAATGGTCTGGTGCACCCAAATCACGTCCTGGTACTGCCTGTCCTCTTCTGCAGGTCAAAACGCACACACAGGACCAGTTCCCGCTGGCAGCAAATGATGAAAAAGTGGAAGACTTCTCCACAGCAATTTGATTTTCAGAGCAGCAGGGATACGCCGGTCCACAATGCCCAACTCTAGCCTCTGATATTAATAAAAGGCAATTGGGTATCCGCTGATATAATTTGGCTTCTGGGGGCAGAATGTTTGCAAGAAGCCTGTTATGATAAATATTTCATGTTAGACTGGAAAAAGCAAATATTAAAGCAAAAACATTTTTTCCTGGCTCTTCCCTTTTTCCATATAACAAGACACCATCATGGACAATCTGTGTAAATAATACATTTGAGGGTCCATTATCTAAGCCATAGGCATATTTATTTTATGTTGGTTTTGTTGCATATTTTACTACAATTGTTCATAGGTTTAAAGCCAAGAGTAAAACAAGAGTAGACAAATCTACTACAGCAGAAATAATCAGTAAATCGGTTACTCTTTTGTTATTTTTAAATACTAGGAAAAATCCATGCTAAAATTTAGCATAATAAACAAGAAAGATAGAAAATTCCTCAAGTTCAGTAAAATATATATTTTCAGAAGGCCACCACACATTTCTCTTATGCCCTTTTCCTCAAAATGTTTCCACTTTTAACAATAGAAAAACAAGAAGAAATTGCATAAAAAATGCTGATATCAAATATAGCAACTGCACAACTGTAGAGTCAGAAAATGGAATTCAGTCAATTCCCATATTCAGTAAACCTCAACAAAATGTCAGTATTTTGCCAACTGGCCTCACTTTCAGTTGTAAACACTGCTCACAGAATGGAAAGTCAGAAGAATTCACATTAATATTCACGTTTATTTTAGTAATGCCAAATTATTTCAGGATGATAGTACCTTTTTTTTTTTTGAGTATGCAGTACTAAAGACAACATATGAAATATTAAGCATCCTGCTAAATTAAAATGTATGTTCAAATGAAGCAAATGAAATGCAATGTTTTGACGTTTCTGAAACAAAGTTTGAAAATGGAAGCCAACTCATTTCTTAAAATTTTCCCACTAACATTTCTGTTGAACTCAACATGTTTTGATTCGAGTGAAACTGTTTTCAAACACCATGTTGTTCAGTAAGTGGCTGCTAACCAATTCTCACAAATCACCTCCGTTAAGTACACTAATTCCTTTTAACCAGAATCCCAAGATACTTTACAAAACCAAGGACTGCCTCCACTTTAATAGCTACAGTCATAGGGAGAGCTCCATTTCCAGCAAATTCATGTATTTTCGAGCAATGATGAGAGGCAGAGGCAAGAATAAAAGCTAGATCTCCTGAACTGCAGCTGCCCACATCCACCCCTCTCTTACCTTTATAAAAAAGTTTATTTCTTACATGATGGGAGCACCTAAAAGCACTGCCACAGACCACATGCAAGCTATTACATATTAGCTAATAACATTACTTGTGCAAGGCACTGAAAAAGCTGCAGTTTGCTACAAAGTATGTGTTCTGGATTGTTCACTCCATAAGATCAAAGTTACTGAAGTTTCATGTTTTCATGGGGAGAAAGAAGGAGATGGGGAAGAAATGACCTTCGAAAAGGTGCTTCTACAGCAAATCTTAAAAACCTTTCAAGAATCCCACAAAGTCAGTAGGTTACAAGGGCAGGCTTATAACACACAAGGGCTTTAAAAAAGTATACCACAAACAGCTGAAAAATAGTTTCTTCTTTAATTTTATTCCCAAGATCCATATTCACAGATCCACGCAGGCCAAGAAAATTACTGCTGGCTAGCAGCCTGAGAACAGCTGAATACCAGACAGGAGAAGTACAATTTTATCACATTTATGGATTTTACAATTGAAATTGGACATTACAATTTAAAATTACTTACTGGAAATTTCATTATGATGGGACAAGGGGCTGACCTGCACCTGCATCTACGGACTAAGCAAGCTGGCTGACCCCAGCTGACAACGAAAACGGCTTTTAAACTCCATTTCCCCACAAATAGCTTGGAAGGGCAGGATCAACAATTGTCCCACCAGATTTTGCTGCTGTCCATCCAGGCAGCTGCAGCCTGAATAGCTGTGCTACCACCAGACCCAGCCGTGCTTGGCTTTAAAGCCAGAAGGAAGATCATGACTGGGCGGAACACCGCTTTCCTCCAGAGCACCGGAGCTGCGATGCCCCCAAGCAACTCCCAGCAGCATTGTCACAGAGCCCTTTGTGAATCCATGGGGCACTGGGAGACATCACAAGATATGCTCTCTGGAGACGCTCTTCCCAGCAGCAAGCACAAGGACCATGTTGTTAGTGGCACTGGTTCTGCTGCCAGCTATGTTGACCGGTTCTCCTAACCACCCATCTCCCTCTATGCCCGGCACCTCGTGTTGCTGGCAGTCTGCACGGTGCTGGTCTCTGTTACTTGCGGGGCAATTCCGAGAGCGTGGAAGAGGAGCTGTGGCAATTATCCGCAGCAGCCAGCCATGCCAGGGTAAAGCTGTGGGAATATCCATGTTTCAGCACTTCCCACCCCAGTGCTAAAAGTCTCACTGCCTGACTTGGCAGACTTATCTGCAACCTTTACACACACATAAATCAGCATGTGGTTTGCAGGACAGCAAATTACCAGGCTCACAACTTCATCTGGATAGCAAACAAAAACAATTATTTAATGCTATTTACTTCTGTTTGCTCCAGGAAAGCAACACAACAAAGGGCTTGCTACTGCCAGAAGTTAGCTCCAGTCCTATCCCAAGCATTGCCCTAAGCTCAAGTACCAAGCACATATGAAACCCTTCTTGCACAAGTATGGTAGTGCTTTTAACTGCTCCCAGATGGCCTTCACAGGGCAAAAGTTACATCTCTACAGCTACAACTCAGCAGCTGCTAATACAATTGCTTCTTACAGTGTTATTTCATGACATGCTTGCTCTCACGCAAGTCAGACTGACTGGGAGTTAATGCAAGCTCACCTCTGTAGTGAAGATACTTAACTGAGGGCAGAATGAACTATAGATGCATTTTGCAGTTCAAGCAAATGTACAGCCATTCTACCTAGAGGAGAAAATCCCAGAGACTTGATCAGGTACTGGGGAAGACAGAAAAGGGTGAGGGTGGGGAAGCTGGGAGGTAGGACAGAGTTCAGTCAGGCCTGAGCTCATGGTCACAGTGCCAACCCATGAAGCAGACACCCTAGCAGGAGATGTCAGAGCTCAGGTTGCTGAAGTGAAACAGCAGCCAAAGTGAACAGCTTTCCAAGAGTCCCGCTGTCCACTATCACTGGTCTGTGCATGCTGTAAATGTTGCACTATGACCAACCCGTGGAAAATATTGATTCACTACAGACCTCAGCAGGAGAATTTGCCTCTTTGTGGACCGACATGTCTCTTGCTGGATTTTACAGTGACACCTACAACAAAGCACTACTGCTACAGGATTACTGGGGACCCCACTCAACACATAGGTAAAAAGCCTCCTTCAGAACAGGATCGCAATTTAGATTTCTAAAACATAGCCCAGGAACTATCTTTTGGTCTCTAAGCTCTCATCCTGCAGGACTTGATTATTTGGCTCAACATAACGAGCTTTTTGAATACTCAAAGAGCAAACTCTAAAGCACTATTACAGATGATTCTTATACAAAAATATGGGATCCTCAGGCATAAACAAATTCAAATACATTCTTATGAAAAAACACCTGAAGACCGGGCATGAAACTCAAGAGAGTATCTACTGCTGGTGAAGACAACAATGATGTCTTGTCTATGCAGACAATGGGAAAGGACACACTCCACACAGTTCTTTAGACTAATTCATCACACGGGCAAGTTTAAAGCACCAAATGCTGGGTAAGTCCATGAAATACAGATAACAATAATAATAATAATAATTTAAAAAAAACCCACAAGCAGGCTATCAATATTTTTAGGAAACCAGCTGATACATTCCTTTTATTATGCTCTACTAGCTATAGCTCAGAGGTACCAAAGAGGGACTTTAAAAAAAAATGTACCTGGAAAGTACCATTCACATGGAGCTATAAAAAAGAATCAGAGACATGGAGATAAGGTCATGTGTACTTGCAAGGCACTAAAGTTCTGCAATTCATTCAGAAAAAGGTGCAGTTATGAAAGCTAACCTGCAATGGGAGTCATCTCAAACACCTATAAATAACATGGCAAATTTTCTGCTGTTTAAAATTAAGTAATATCCTGTCATTCATTCATTAAGTCCAATAGCTCACTGCATATCTGGGGGGTTTTTTCGACTGCAAATAGACAATTTCTTACAAGCTTTACCCCAACCCCACTGATTTATTTTGAAGGAGAGATAACATATACAATTAAATACTTCTGAGTAGGTCAGATATTGTAAAACTCAGGCATGCAAAGTGCTAGTCACTCCTACGCGTATCTTCATGTAGGCATGATTCTGGATGCTGCTGAGCAGTCAGGAGTATTGAAATCAATGTCACTAGTGAGGTGCTTCAAGTGTGGCAAAGCGCTTGAGTGGGGAATTAAGAGCTTGACTATTTCCTACTGTGCTCATATTATCACCAGTGCATTTTTAGCATGTTCTCTTACCTTCAAAATAGAATGTCCCGGTACCAACATCTGAAGCATTATGCAACATGAGCTCAAAATCCCACCAGTTTAGGATGAAAATGCATTGCACTCTCCCATATGGACATTCAGGTCCAAAACACAGAGGAGCTGGAAGTGGCAGGCCTGCCAACAAATTATTTGCAAGGATTTTACTACTCTCTAATGGCTGATATGGCACATCTAATTATTGTACATTGCTCTGCTCAGTCAAAGAGCCTTTATTGTATAGAAGCACTCCACAGCTGAGAGGTTTTTTTCACATCCTTACTCTTCTATTTTTGATAAACTAGTCCTACACTTAAGAATCTTAATTGAATTCCTCTGAAATATTCACTAACTAGAACCAGGTCTTCACAATTTGCTAATTAATCTCGCATGTATGATCCATTATTTTAAATTCCAGTGCTGAATATAGTTTGGCATTGCTGTGCAAATAAGCAGGGAAGCCAAGATTAAACAAACAAACAAAAAAAACCCAAAACACACCTATACACTATGAAAAAAAAATGTTCCTGGCTCTGACAACTACATACACACGATACATTACTTATTTTATATATGTATTTCAAATAAAAGTCATTCCCCCTACTTTTTTTTGTATTCTCCAAGTCAGTCACTCACAGTCTAGTAGGCTGGATTGATAGTAGATATGTTCCACTCACTGAGATTCACATGTCCTGTACTCAAAGTCAAATCAAGATTGGAAAATGTATGGTCCCACTTTCTGCTGAAACAGGGCCTTAAGTTAGGTTACCCAAGACAAAGTCAAACAGCCTTGGATATTTGCAGCAAGGGTGATTCCACCACCACCCTGGGAAACCCATTCCAGTGTTGACTTGTTCTCACAGTAAAGAATTTTTTTCTGACATCCAGACGGAATCTCCCCTGAGCAACCTGCACCTGGTTCCTCTTGTCCTGTGCATCCTGTACTTGCATCTTCTATATAAACCATCACTGAAGCACTTGAAGACTGTGACTAGATTGCACTCAGCCTTCTTTTCCCTAGGCTGAAAAAAATCCAATTCCTTCAGTCTTTCCTTCTTCATGCGTAAAGTTCTTCAGCCCCCTAAATGTTTTGGTGGCCCTCTGTTGGACCCTCTCCAGTTTCCCAACATCTCTGTGGAACTGGGGGAGCAAAGATGGGACACAGTATTCCAGGTGTGGCCTAAAAAGAGCAGGGGAAGTAATCATATCCCCCAATTTGCTTGCTACGCTCTTGCTGACGCAGCTCAAGGCACAGTTTGCCCTCATTGCTGCGAGGGTGCACTGACAGCTCCACATCCTTTCTGATGGAGGAGGAAAAGGACCAACATGGTGGTGTGGAAGCTTTAAGAAAAGCATGCAGACATGTACGGGAGTGTATTTAGGAGTTGCAGGCAACTGAGAGGAGGAAGAAACACATCTAGCAGTATGCGAACTTCACAGGTGTTACTAAAAATTAGAGGCACGAAGAAGTTAAATACTGAAACACCTAACTATGCCTCTCTAGTGTATTAATGATATTACAGCCGTATACACTAAGCTTTCAAGGCAACCCATTCATAAGCTTCATAGCATTTCAGACCTTTGTTACAATGGCAGTAGGACATATTAAGCTCAGACTTATTCCTGCAAGAGATTCCTGTTGCCAGGATTAGCAGATAATCTCCATTATTTGTTTGCACTACTGAACCAAGGATCTACACAATGAGTCGTTGACTGCATCCAGTACACTGCAGCAATACTTCTTTATACACTGCTGCATACGATAATTAACTAGTTTTTCATGTGGACAAGATAATCAGCTATGCTACTAAAAACCCAAATAAAGAAAATGAACAGACAAACAAGCACTTCTACCAACTGCTAGTGAAAAAGAAAGTAGCATTTTGTCATTTCTATAAAGAACAACCGATTTCCCTACTTGACTCAACAAAATCTCAGTGCCTTGAAGGCTATGACTGGCTTGAAAACTGTAACTGACCACAAATGATAACAAAATACCCCAAGACAACGTTACATTTTTAACATCTCTACAGCAGTTTGGAGACTCTGAAATTGCATTTCAGCCCTGAGAGCCATTCTTCAGAAGGTGGGTACTTCTGACCCACCCCAAGAAGGGATGAAGTTTTCAGCCTATACATGTTCACCTTCTGGATTGCTTCGAACATAACTCTAAGGTTTCTTACATTTAACCTTCCAGTAACTGCCCAAGGTGCTACCATCAATTAAGGTTTTCAACACAGTCCACAGACTTTAACACTTCGTAACTTAGCATGGTCTTGTGATTCTTTTCACACAGTACCAAGTCTCAAAAAAACCCATGTTGCTTCCCCCCGCCCCTCCCAACTTGGTCTCAACTACTTCAGCCAGTTATTCAATGAAATGAATTATGAAGAACTTAGCAGACTTTCAAATTGTTTAAGATAAACTGAAAAGTCATATTTCTGCTTCACTACACTCCTGCCACTGTACATCAACAGGTGAGTAACTCAAAACTTACGTCAACAACTGAAGCATGATTCAATGCCAAGAAGCAGCTGTATTTAAAATAAAAAAAAAAACAAAACCAAAAACACTTCCTTACTCAGACCTGCTTCCTTTTTGTGCCCAGAGTCTTATGTGACTACATAGAAATAAAAATATCAGCTGTGCAGAGCCACTACAGGAAGGTATGGGTGCTTCCACCCTCCGCTAAGCCCCAGCAACAGCACTGCTTCGTCTTCATCAGCTGCATTACTGGGAAGCCACTTCTCTTTTGATTCTCACAGCCCCAAACCAGAGCACCTCTCTCAAGTTCCCTGTGCCCTCAGACTCCATTAAAGATACAACCATTTTGCACAAACAGCAGCTGCAAATCTGTCATGGTTTATCATCAGCCTGCAAGGTCATACTCCAAAATACATCAGCCCCTGGAACTCGCCAAAGACACTGACCTCTCACTCCCTAGGCCACTCAAAAATGCCGACCCCAGGAGCGGGCTAATCCACATCATTAAGACAAAGGAAGTCAAAAGCCCCAGTCAGGTGCCTCTCAATATCAGAAAACAAGCAGATTGCGCAGATGCTGCTGCTGACCTCATTTGGCCCATGAAAACTTTTTTAGAAGGATGAGGACTCTGAGCACAGCTGAATGAGTAGGATTATGAGCAATTCCTCTTTATCTTGATAACTAAAAAACCAAAGCAGCTATAAATTCAGGGTCCCACAGTCTCTTCCAGAGCTCAAGAGCAATTGCCTGACCCAAACACTTCAAAAATGACACCCACTTCAGTTGCCCCATGTCTCCCTTTCCCCATTCACCCATTAGAAAAATGACCCTGCACTGAAAATTAGAAGATAGAAAATGCATTAACAGGCTCCTACTGAAGACATACCACTCATCAAAAAATATGAAACTAACAGCTGAAGTCTTCTCAAAAAAAGTATTTCACCCCACCCCAAACTTACACTTTAGCTATTACTAAATGCACAAGCACAGACCAAGATAAAACTGTTTGATATCAAGGGTGATACACGATCACTATCCCGCTTTTCATAGCAACAGAGTCCAACCGTGGAAGGAAAACAAGGCATCCACATAATTAAACTTCTGGAGGTAACAGGAGTAGGCAAAGAATCATTCAAATCACAACAGTGTCAGGTCTCAACAGCCATACCCACATTGCAAGATACAGCCTCAAGCACAGTAAGAGCAGTCCACATAGCCACAGATGTTAGCTTCATAATGCTTTCAAAGGTACCACCCTTAACAGCACACCATGTCACAATAATGTAGCAACTACTAGCAAATAAAAAAAGATGGTGTTCATAAATCTCCTAGATCGTTTTCTGCGGTATTACTGCCATCCCAAACAACATCCGACTGAAGCTCCCCCAGGCAGCCTGCAAGAAGGGCTTCCAAGGCACTGCGGCTGCAGGCCAGGGAGGAAGCAAAACCCAAGAACTTGCAGGTGACACCTTCAGCAATCTCGCCTCCCAAATGACATGGACAGTTAACGTGATGTGAAACATTGCTCTGCCCTGTCTGAAGGTTCTTACTGATCAATAGCTCTAAAAACTCCCAAAAACGCTGGCCCTCGTACTTTGGAGAGCAACTCCATGTCCCCTGCACAGTGTTTGTGGTTCCTGGCCTCAAGGGTTCCCAAGAAGATGGAGAACCCTTGCAAAAAACAGTGCATGGGAAGTTCAGAAACTTCCCTTTCCCATATGCATTCAATGGAGATGGTGCAGAGACTGGACACAATCTGACCTTCAGCACATCAAAGTTCAGGAAACAAAGGCATGAAAGAGTAAATACTCATACTTCTCTGACCACCAACAAATGCATTACTTCCACCTGCCTTCAGAGAAGGCTCTCTGCTACCATCTTCCATGACATTATTCAGAATCGCCTCTTAGATAGTATTGTTCTTCAGATTTCAGCTCCCGGAAGCCAGCAATTAACTGAAAAACTCATCTGTCATTTCAAGAGATAACAAAGCCTAAAGTCTCATGATTTCTCGGTACCATCTGATTTTTTAATATCTAATTCATACTTTCCAAAAGGCTGAAGTTGCCAGTACTGGCATATTTATGTCCTACTACTTCATCAGTTGTCAAAAAATCTGCTAGCTTTTAGTCAGTTATTATATGCAAATCCCAACTTTATAACATTTCTAGACAGCTCGAGCATTATCATGGGTACAATTTATACCTCTTCCATTTCATTTAAAAAGACACTGAACTGGAACTGGTCTGGAATAATTCAGTATGAACAATACTCTCCTTCAATAAATCTGTTAAACGTTGTTTTCCAAATCTAATCATGAATCCTCTAAATTTTATTTTCATTTTTATGGAGCTGCATATATTAAACCATATAGCCTTATGAATCATCTTCACAGCCAACCAAGCAATTTAGTAATCTTGGACATAGTTTATTTAGCCTGAAATAAGCTTTGCTTTGATTATGTGCAAACTACTATGTGTAGTTTCCGAATGTATGGAGGATTCTGACACCTCTGGAGAATAAAAACATGCTCTAATGACATGAGTACATTATGTGGATAACTGAGATTACTTTATAGCTTAAATATTTATGATCACAAGCCTATACTAGGCAAACTACAAAATGATTCCAGCATTTCCTAATTCACCCCATTGGTCCTAGCATTGTATAGATCAAAGGATGTATTACACAGCAGTGAAAAAGAAAAGTGAATACCACAGCCTAACTTTTTATGGTCACTTCAGAAGCAGTTGTTCCATTGCAGCTGCCCTCCTTCAGAGAAACCAGACATTTGCTCTGGTTGCAAAGCCAGCACCAGGGACATACCACCTGAGTACGTTCAGCTGGTGCTCAGCATCTTCTGCAGAGGTATTTCCAAACACACTGGAGCTTTGGACTGTGTGAAAACTGTTCACAATGGAGACCAAGCTGACTACCTGCAGTTCGGAGCATGCACTTCGTAGCTGTCCACCTCAGCTGTCATCATCTGTCTTCTTCAGCTGCATGGCTCACTGTCATCCTCCCGCAAAGAGCAGCTCCATCCCCTAAGCAAGCCTCAGTGAAACACCCTACATTCAGTGATCACATGTATTTATATGAACAAAGCCTTTGTTACGGGTGTGCTTGCACAGAGCCAGGGTTACACACAGTCAGTCCATCATCTCTCCATCACGGGATGCACGTGCACAAAGCTTCCTCTCGGCACCCTAAGCCTTGCAAGATCTTGTCTCTCAGATGTTGCAGCTAGTCCAAGGGCAGAATATGCCAAGATTCAAATCCCCCATTATGCGGAGCTGTCAGACCCTGGTCTCTTGCGTGCTCAGTGGAGAGCAGCCTTTGGGTACAATTTTTGGCATTGTCAATATTTCTTTACACATTTTGTCAACTAACATTCTAGTGAACCACACGATAGCTCAAAACATATTCTTTTGCAGCAGACAAGCAAATTATGTTGGTCTTTCCTGTTTCTGCTATTATTAAGCAGCTGATTCACTCTCAACATCCTTAAAAGATTACTAGATTGAAATATTTTTTCTCCCAATATAAAATAAATCTAGGCATGAAAAGAAAGGCAAGTATTTCAGAGGCCACCTGGGAGCTTTTGGGTCTTTTTACAGGTAGAAAACTCTGTGATTACACTGACAAGAGCACCCCTGAATGTCTCCTGGCTTCTAATCTGTCCTTATGAACCCCTGAGCCTCTATTTTTAATTTAGTAGTACAGACCTCAGTATCTGAATTACAATCTCAGAAGCAACACAGACTTCATCACCGCAACAAAGAGTTACATGAGAAAGATCCTGCTTCTGACATAAAAATAAATTAAAAAAAGTAGTATGGGGAAGCAGAAACTCCCCAGAACTGCTTCTGTACAGGATTTTCCAGCATCTTTGAAAAAGCATCTATAGCTTCAAAGGGAAACCAAAATGCAATCACAGATCTGCCACCAGAGGATGGACACCGAAATGTAACATGCATTCAATGCACTGGGATCGGAGAAAGACGAACAGTCCTGGATATCTACATCGGGGCCCCCTTCTGCATTCTTCCTGCAACAGGGGATCAATGCCGAAAGAGCCTGCACCAACACAAAGGCTCATCAGGCAGAAGCTTGTCGGCAGCGCGATCTGAGGGAGAAGCAAGATGAGACAGCTTCCTCCAGTGCCACTACTCTTCTGATGTACCCCCAAGGGTTCAGCAGCACAGCCTTTTTCCCTCCTCTGTCTTCTTTCTCCAAATGGGAACACCACAGACTCGGTTCCCTATTTTATCACGTCTATTTTCTCTTTTTAGTTCATTCTTAGGAAAGGCTTCACAGTGAAAGAACACTTTTCTAGGCTAGTTCTTATAACTAAAAGTGTGCACTGCATAGCGTACATAGCATGTTACAGCGGACAACGTTTAATTGCTGTAGTTTCTTGACTGGTAGTTCTGCTTTGATATCACAGTGACAAAGGTAATAACAGAAATCAAAAACTTCATAGCCTGCCTGCAGAGCACAGTTAATTGACACCTCTGTCTTGAAGAGTACTGCTGTTTTAGTCTTGGCTGAGGTCTCCACTGAATCCAGGCCAAATTTAGCCATCACTGATGTTAATTTGCGCCAGCCACTTATTAAATAATTTTGAAAAGAAGAAAATAACCACAGGAAGAAAACACAGGACAGAGGGAAGTCAGTACAAAAGCCAACACACTTATCTGACCTGTGGCAATGAAGAGACGTGAAAACAGGACAGAAGGAAGGGGTACAGAATTTCACAGATGACACCATTTTGCATTACACAGAAAAGACAGCAAGATAAAACAGGCTATTGCAGGAACAATATTGTCCATCTTCTTAAACAGTGCCCATTTCTGCTTTAGGAAAAACAGCTTCATTGAGAACAGCATCGTAAATTAAAGAGGCATCCAAACCTTATAGACTTGTCCATATGTCCCATTTCCAACAACCTGCACCAGTTCAAATATTCCCGCAGGGTCCTGCAAAAAGCAGAAGAAATAGCATTATTTGCAGCAAAGCAGCCACTTCATAATGGAGCGTAACTGTACACAATCAAAACGCAAACGTCTGTGGCACATCTCCTAATGTTCTGTATTACACATTAAAGGGGAAATAGCCACATAACAGTATAAGAAATGCATTAATATTAAAGGTTGCACTCAAGTTGCTCAAAACTCTATACACAAAACAACTCGGTGAAGATCTGTAGCATGGCAATACAGCAGATACAACAAATAAGTGGAGTTGTGTGAAGAATACAAGAATTCAACTGATTCAGCTTAGCCGTAGAATAAGGAAAAAACTCCAGGCTTCCTAAGCCTTAAAACACGGAACTGGCCTGGAGGCTCAGCTGCTGTCTTCTGCTATAAAACACTTAGCACTAGCAATATAACAAAGGAAAGAACCTAAGTAACGGAATTGAAAAAGCACTATATAAAGGGCCTGAGCCCAATTACCTCACAGAACGGAAACGTACCATCCCAGGCAATCTTAACACTACAGGTAGGCCAAGAACGCTCAATTGTCCTGCTTTGCAAATGTAACAAGGTGAATTTGACTGATGTATTGAAGTTTTGGCTTTGAACCCAAACTAGGTTGCTGTTCATTTATGTGAAAGATTCACGCGTCAGGTGACCACTGTACCATACCACATGAACCAACTTTCATCCTACTGGTTTAGCACCAGTCGCTCTAAAACCAACCACTGCAGCAGATGTCCTTCTCCAATAACGAGACATCGCAGCCTTTCAGGTATAGGAAGACCATCTTGTTGCAAGGCATGGGCAAGTTAATGTTTGCTCCTGCATGACTGAGCACATTAAGAAATCTGTTGCTTCAGTTAAAACTCACTTGAGTGATTTACATAAAAACACTAAGAACTCAAGAGACCAGTTTCTTGGTTTCTGGCTGAGCCATTTATCAGTCCGCTCATTTCTTGGGATGGTATCACTGGGAGATTTATATAAAATTTTATTAACTCCATGTGTCAGTTTTACCACATCTGTTTCAGCAATCTGTCATGTCAGTTGATGACTATTGGTACTGCTGAGGGATGCGATACAGGAAAACATCTCAGAAGTACATTTTCTATGACCCCGCTTGCAAAACATCCTTTTTTTAAGGTATAAAGCTATGTTCTACTCCACTTACATGTTAATTCTTTTACTATAATAATGCTTTCTTCATATCTGATATGGAAATGTTTACTCAACAAAATCCCAGTGGAAACACACAGGCTTTTTTCTGAGCAGATTCTGCCTTTACTGGCACAACTGTGGTGACAAATGGCAATAGCTTTCACTGTCAGAGCAACACAGCAGAGCCTTCCACAACTGAAAGTACTGATGAATTCATTTGAGTTTGCCTTTAAAAATGAGTTTTAATCTTACACTTCCTGGATTGTCAACCTCACAGGACTTTTTTTTTTTAAAACAAAAAACCCCACCAAACTAATTAACAATGCATAAAGCAGATCAGATCACTAACTTTTGTCCCATGCACAGGCCAGCCTGTGTCATTTCTTTTCTGTCTCTAATTTTTAAGACAAGGTAGTAAGGCATGGCCTTCTAGACTTAAACCCCAATTCCAAAAGCCCTCACACAAAAGGAAATCAATGGGAGCACTTGTATATGGCGCTAAGCACAGGCATAAGAATGCTTGCAACATTCGGATCTTTGTAAAATACTTTGCCTCCTTCTCATTTCTTCATTTTTCATTTCCACTAGTCTTGGATATAAACGAGCCACACATTTTAGTTCAACAGAGCTAAAGTCAGCAATAATCCACTGCCACTGCTAAAGCAACAGGTGGGTGGTACAAACCCCTGCTTCACGTGCGACCTTCCCACAGACCTGTGCTGTGGGTTGCACACAGTACATGTAGTAAAACACATGGCAGCTCTCTGAAGAACTCTTCCAGACAAGGGCCTCTGTGCACGATATCTACTGTACTCCTCTGTGGGAAGCATGAGCAGCACCCCACTTCCACACCTCTTCTGCAGAAAGTAGCACTGCTGAATTAAGTGGTGTTCATGATGCTCAGAAACCTAGAGGAACCTAAACTGCATTTTCAGCTCGGAGTTTGCAACTGTCCCTCTCTCTTAAATGCGTGCTCTGCCCTCACTCTTCTTCGCCAAACCTATTGATTATGCAAACATAATAATTTAGCGTGCCTCAAAATCAGCTTCCCTCTCTCCCTCCAATCAATTTCATTCTGATTTAGCATCCTAATAGCTTGCTTCTAAAGGTTTCAGACACTCCAGGAAAAACCCAAACAATTATCTAAATAAATGTTAGCATTAACTTTAATACAGCGAAAATCCTACCCTGTCCTTGCTAGCCAATTGAGCATTAACGCCTCAAGCCTCCGCAGCATTGAGTGCAGCCAAAATACTCGGCCATCTCTCTTCTTTTAATCAGGACACCGTAGTGAACTGAGCCTTGTTAAGAGTCATAAAGGATATTAATCTGGACTCTGACTTTGGTCCTTGGATTGCCCTTGTTTGCTTAGATATCAGCACTGCATCGTTCGCTGGCACTCTTCACAATGGGCCAACTTCTTAATTATCTTGGAGTTACGTATCATCTTTGATGTAGTGCTTCCTCTCAGCTACCATTTGAGCCCCACGGCCCATCTAACCCTTCACCAGCCAGCACGTGCCAAATTGCTAGGTTCACTTTGACAGATGCCAAAATCTTGGCCCGAACATTCATCACTTTAAGGTTAATTACTGTAATGCACTGTTCCATGTGGTGGCCTTCTTGCTTTCCTGCATGTCATCTGCAGAGTGCTCAAAAGGCAAGAGCAAGACTACCGACCCAGAGGCACCCAGGCCACATCCATCTCCTCCGCAAGGCAGAATGAAAAACAACACACGCAGCAAGAGCCCGACCGAAACAAACTTTTCACAATCTCTGCGGCTAAACAAGATACAGGTGTCTGAAGCTCAAGTTCTTCTACAGGGCCTCAGCACCTAATGCAGACACCAGAGGCTGTTTAACCATCTGACTGCCCTGATGAACCCAGGGCAGAAGCACCCCAACAAGACGCTCTGGCAACATTTGGAAACTACAGCCTGAACCACCTCTTTCCAGGAAAAGGGGAATGCCCTGGTGAGCACCCATTTGGAGGGGAGCAAGGCCCCAGTCACAGTTGTGCCTCGACGCTGGACTTCCCGACCGCAGCGAGGTTGGCGGGAGCACAGCACCAGGCAGCTCCCACTGGCGCTGGGAACACCTAAGACAAGGCAAAGGTAAAGCACCTGTCTACGCAATTTCTACAGCCCAGCCTCTCCTACCTCCCATTTCCCGCTAAGCACAAACCCCAGACTAAGGCTGGTGACGTGCTGAAAAGTTTTCCTCTGAAAGGACACATTTGTCCTCTCCCCTGTCAAGGCCGAAACTTGCAGTGCTTACAGCCTCTGGGAGGTTTCTGCATTGGACAGTTTGGACACAAAGCCTGCTGTCTGGTTTGCAGCACTACTCTTTTTCAAACTTACCCTGGTTTCTTACCATCTGTTTAAGGAGACAAGATTTATCTGCTAAAGCTCTAAAGAAGAATTTCCATTATTTTGCCTTACTCCCCTGAGCAGGTTAAACTTCTGCTGCCCTAGCCAGGAGCCTTGTGCCATCTTCACAAACTTTACTGTCCCTGCTGCCTTTCTTCTTTCTGCCTCTGGTCTGGAACACCCTCCTCGCCACGCGATTATTGCAAAGGCTTCTCCCAGCCCTCCATTTTTTTCCTGGTATTTTTAGAAAGTAACTTGCTTTGGTTTCACTGTCTGGGGCTGCCTGCTTTTTGCCACAATTGAACTCTTCCCTCTTCTTCTGCGGAGAGTGCTCCAGAAAAAGACAGCCTTGGTTGGACGGGGTTGATAGGCGGTCAGCTTCTATGTAAAAAAGTGGAGCTAAGGGGCATCATACACAACCCTGTTAACTGTCTGTGGATGTGAAACACTAACAGTGTGGCTTTTGATGTGGCCAAAGTTTGTATTATGTTTCAGAAAAACCTAAAAACACAAAAGCATAATGATAAAAATTCATAGCAAGCCCGGTGAATGCTGACTTTTTTAGCTTTGGGGGGAAAAAAACCAAACAAAGCCCAAACCTCAACAAAAAGCCATAAAAGCCAAAACCCCACGCATGTATTTTCTTCCAGAAAATCCTCGTCTCTCACTTGTTTTCTCTCCACAGCTTCACGGCATTCCCATCGCCCGTAGGAACGTCCGTAGGAATTATCTGTTGTCTCGGGAGGGGAACGAACCTCTCCGGTGACACACACTCCTAGCAGGGCAGAGCAGCGCTCCCGTGGGACGGTCTCGCCAGCGAAGGGAACAGGGAACGCGACCTCCCGAGCCGGCGTGCGAGAGGGCAGGGCCAGCCCGCAGCAGCCCGGCTCCGCGGGTCCCGGGGGCTGTTCAGCCGGCCGAGCCCTCGCCCCGCAGCTCGCCCATCCGCACCTACGGCATCGCCCCGCTCCCCGCGGCCGTCCCGCCGCCACCCGCAAAGGCACCCTGCGCCGCCGGCGCCTCTCCCCACGCGCGGCGGAGCGAAATCCCC
>VYZV01044567.1:11680-77153 GCA_013401275.1 Pandion haliaetus | reverse complement strand
CGCGCGCTCCCGGGTGGGGCGGCTCGTGGGGGGGCGAGGGTCGGGCCGGGGCTGGAGGAAATTCCACCCGCCGTTAAAAACAAGCCCCAAGAAACTACATTTAAAAACAAAAACCAAAAAACCAACCAACCCAACCCAAAACCCCGTCGAAACACGCGCAAACACTCCCCGACCCCTTCCCCAAGGTGACGAGCGCCGCAAAGCCGGGCCCACGGAAGCGACGGCAACGCTGCTCGCAGCACCGAGCTCGCAGCCACCGCGGCGGGCAGGGCAGCCTCGGCCACGGGGGGGGGCCCGGCCCCACGCTCCCACGCGCAACAGCGGCAACCGGCAGCGGCCGGTCCCTCCCGGTGCGGAGCAAGGCGGCAACAACCTCCCCCACGCCCCGGGAGCCCGTCCCACAGCGCTGCAGCGAGCTTCGGGCGCGCAGCACGTTTCTCTCAACTCTGCTGCTCGTTACAGCCTCTTTCACCCTGTAATTATGACCGCAGAAAGAACACAGTGTCCAACTGGATTGTAGCGGAGAGAGGAACGGCTCGCGGATATTTTGGGGCCTCGTGCTTACAGAAAAAAAAAGAAAAAAAAAAAATCAGTGGAAATGCACAGTTCTGAGGTAAAGGGCTTAAATGTTCCTGAACGATGCTCAGGGCCGGGACATCGTCCCCTCACAGGGAGCGCTCAAAGGGGCCCAAATTCTGAATCAGTGTTTTCACGATCATAGACATGAAATCAAGACGAAGTGGTCAAAGCATCTTTGATGTCTATTAGCACACCACGGCGGGCGCAATGGCAGTGTTGTAATAAAAGCATTTGGCAATTTCCTTGCAAGAAATGCTGATGCATCATTCAACTTCAAAGTATTCTTTTAAAACAGCCCACGCTGGGCACGTTATCTGCTAAAGTGACCCTGGCTTTTTGCTCTCCGTCTGTCTGTAGACCAGCACATTGCTGCACCGCTAACCTATTTGAGGCCGATTGTGCCATTAAAGCATAAGTTTGTTGAAGAACTAAACGTGCGTAACGCAGGTCTGCACAACAGGGTCAGAAATCCACACGCAGTGACAGCCCGGCCCAAGCCCCTCTCCGTGCCCAGCCCACACCCTCCCCACTCTCCCCTGGGCAGCATTCGGAAAATTCTGGCCCTCACGTCACCTTCGACAAAGTTAAGCCAGTTTTGCTCCCCATTATAGCCTTCCTGCCTTACATAAATCCATCATCAGCCTTTTTGCTTGTGTTATTCCTCACAATCCCTCTTTATCTCTACTCTAACCTTCGGGCTGTCCTTTGTCTCCTGCCACTTTCCACTTCCTTCCTGCTTCCCTGGTGAGAACTGGTGTGAAACTCCCGGCTGCTGTTTACCAGACGCCCTCTCTCTTGCTCCATCTCTTAGATTCTTTGCCAAAATTAATCCTACCTGCCTTGCTCGCCTCTGGCTAGTGCTCCAACCTGAGGATTAATTTCCACTTGACAGAAAGCTCTACCCAAAAATGATACGAACATCTGGTTTTAGAAGTATAGTATGGCTCGTAGTATTTCTGCAGGCATGTCTCAGTATCTCTCTACTACGTGCTTTTATCACCACCTTTCATTGCCTTCCCTCCACTGAACCCTGCTTCTGGTAGAGTTTCTGTGGACGCTCAGTCCCACTCGCGCCATTGCGGGCAGAACTTCATAAGCCATTCTTCCCTTGCTGCCCAAGTAGGCAGCGCATCTTTTCCCCAGAAAGGCCTTGCACATCAAACAGAAGCGACAGCTGGTTCTGTCACTGATATTCACAGCAGATCTGCTGAGGGTGAAAATGCCACCAGGACAGGGCTACTTTTCAGAGTAGAACCAGATTTACAAGCCCCGAGTTCTTCACGACCAGCCTGATGATGGGTTCTGCAGAAACAGAAGCTGTGCTCCTTGTGTCCCCCACGGCCTCATGCCCTGCTTCTGCTCCAGCCCTCCCCAAAGCGCTGCACAGTCTGTGCAATTGCTGACTTGCAAGCAGGCTGTCACACCTTGCTCTTCTGCATGAAGCCACGTGGCAGAGTAACTCCCAGGAATCAGGAAAATCAATGCCATAGCACAACGTACCTGTTAATAAACTAGAAACCCACATTCATCTTATCCATAAAAAAAGCCAATAGGATCCCCGAAGAATGAATTCAATTAAAAAAAAAAAAAGAAAAAAAACCCAAAACACAACAAACACAAGCGACAATTAAGCGCTATCAGTACAGCTTTCCTCTCCAACAGCTGTAGTCAAACCCCTGCAGCCAAACTCAGCAACCACAGACCTGAACATAAAAACCTTTCAAATGTCTACGTGCATGCAAGGGATGTTTTGTGTTAAAAGGGAAGTGCAGGCATGAAGGAGGAAGAATTTCCTTTGTTTCAGCAAAGGAAATGCCGTTGTACCCCAGAAGTACGGGGCTAATCCTGAGCTCTCCTGTCTGCATCCTCCCCATCGTCCAACCCGCCCCCCAGATTTGGAAGCCCATAATAATATTACTAATAGTAATTGCCCCTGCCAGATGTGACACTGAGCAAAGGAAGAGTGCTTAAAGTTGAGGCTCCAACTGACATGCTGGCTTGTTTCCTTTAGCTTTGTCTACGCTGGGGTCTCAGCTACAGGTGTCAAGTTGGCAGAGAAAAAACACGAAGATAACTCGTAAAAGAACGGGATTTCCGGTCTGCAGGAAATAAACAGCTTCTTAAAATATGGTTTCAGTCTGAATTGGAAAAACTGACTCTTTCCAGCATTTCTTAGTTCTCTGAACTGTAAATTCAGAGGAATTACCATTCAGAAAAAACTCAGACATGCAGACTCTTCTTGAAATAATCCCCCTGATGCTGCTCAGGGAATGGACATCCCTGCCACTTCCACAGCTGCGGGAACAGCCAGGCTCAGCAGCTCATGCCACGTCTGTGACTCCAGAGCCAATCCTCTGCACATACTTCCCAGTATTTTCAGGATCCAAATCCTAGCATCCTAGCTCTACAAGAGGGAGCCCAGAAACCCCAATGCTCACGTTAGGCTCTCTACTATAGAGGTAGGAGGCAAATCCCTCTTTGAGGTTCTTGGTTCCCCTGCTCCCGGCTTCATGGCAGAGCCAGAGCCCAACCCCGGCGTGCCGGCCTTACCCAGGACTCCTCTTGGCAACGGCGCCCCAGCACTTACTTGCTCCAGAGTCAGATAGGATCCCTGTAAACACCAGCTTTCCCTGGCACACAAACATTCCCCGAGAGATTTATTTTGCTGGAAGTTTTCTTACCTCCTGTAAGGAAACTGCATTCTGCCAGTGCCAGAGGTGCCCGATCGGTTTGATGCAGACTCTAATGCTCAGACATCAGCACCTTTCTCCCAGAATAAGAATCCTTTACAAAATTCCCTCTGACTTTTGTTTTTTACATCAACTAGGGATTTTAGACATCTCTTAGTGTTTCTTTGGGGCACAACCCTTAGCTGAGAGGCAGCAAAGCGACACAAAAGCCCATGAAATCTGCTTGTAACTACAGACTTCACCCTCCCCTTCCAGAAGCTCTCTCCAGATTGCTCGAAAAGGAAGGCCAATCTTTTCGCCTAATGCTTTCAGAAAACATTTTGTCCTCATTTGGTTGCACCAGAACCAGAAGATTACCAGCTGTTAAATGCTGATTACAAGAGAGTCAATGGGTGGCAAGGGCCAGCATGGTATTAAGCCCAACATTCGTCCATGAGTTGGCATTCATCTCTTGGCTGCTGCTTGAATTCATTACCATTTACAGCATCATTCTGGCAGTGATTTATTGTTACTAATGGTTTTTATGAAGTCCTGGAGTACAAAAAAATCTTGATTTATTAGGCCAGCCACTAACTTTAAAGTTGTTCCCTTCCGTTTCCAATTATAGCATGGTTTAGTGTAGTGGGTGGCTTTGCTAGACTGTCAGGAACAAGATTACACATTAAAAAAAACTGTCTAGGATTGTATACGGCCTCGGTATGTCTTCATGCTAGCTTGGTGGCAGTCACGCAATGCCATGAGTACTATCCGATGAACACAGAAAAGTAAAGAATACTTTCCTCAGTTCGCACCTTGGAAAATACTAGTACGACTTACTGCAGCAGCTGCAAAAATTCTTTGGATTGCAGGGGAAAGATTTAAGTTTCAGGCTGTGGACACCCAGTTACTTACATTCCAATTTAGTTAAAAGATGCTGAAAGAGATGAACCATCAACCCTTCCCCCAACCCAATCAATTTCATAACTTCAGTATTTCTGCGACCCATCCCTGCAGTGCTTGGAAATCACAGTAAGATGTCTTTGTTTTCAATAGATTGTTGGATCAGGCTCTGAATATTTCTCATGCTTTCTCCTATTTGAACTAAAGAAAATTCCACTTCATTCCAAACACATTAAGGCTGGGCCAGAAAGTCATACTTAAACCTGAATCTGTCTTCAGATTTGCACTCTGCCGAAGCTGCTGCATTAGGATTGAGAGAGAGGATTACTACCTTGAGTAAACTGGGAATACCAGAAATCCAGACAAACCAACCAAAACAGTCATTTCCTGTACAATACTCAGTAGCACATACAGTAGTTTTCAGCTCTTTAAAAATTAAATAACTCTTTTCAGTTCCTGGCAGCCATGCTAGTTCAGTTTCACAGGATATCCAAAATGAGACCAAACGGCTTCCTTCCCAAGGGATTCCCGAGCGGACAGGCGAGCTGGAAAAAAGTACCTCTCACTACTGGAATCACAGCCAGGATGTCCACCTCATTTCCCAGGGTAAAACTTAAGATATAGGTCTCCCACAAAACTTGCATTAGTCCGAATGCCGCTCAGTGGGACTCTTGCAGAGATTTATTTTCTTTTCAACTGCACACAAACAAGCCTGCCTGAGCAAAGCGTGTCCCAATATATTGCACACAGAGAGCACGAGGAACCCTCTCCTTGCAGGACTGATAACCCTCTTTCACTGCATGACCCATGACTTCACAGCATTGTTTCAGCACAGCACTTCGGAGTTTCTCAAGCAGGAACGCTGCTGCTGGAAGTTTCCCATTTCCCATCAGCCCAGCACACGTCCCTGCTATCCCTGACAACAGCCACACAAATGCTTTCAGGGAGAAGAGTCGTATTTTCTGGAATGATGATATTTTGTACTTCTGGCTTTTGCGCTCTCAGTTCCAGCACCAGTTGAATACTCAATTGTGAGTCTGTGCAGTAATACATGGATCCTACAGATAACTGTTTCCCTGTGCGAAAGCTATTTCTATTACGTTGCCTCCCCATGAGAGTTTTTCCTACTCTGATTTTCTTCTCTTTCCTACGTCACCAGGTATTTCACATTGACTGTACGCCTAGTATCTGAATACCAACACAGTATCTGCACGCTACAGTAATACCAGTGCACAAAGGCTGGCTGGCAATTTTGCAAAATTAAGAGCAAGATGATTTATTGAAATAAATTGAACTCATACATTTTATATTACTATTGTAAATTACTGTTGTACAGCCATCTGTCTAGCTCTAAGTTTCTCCCTTCCCTCCCATCTTCTGCAAAGTTATTTCTTCATTCAAAGTGGCAACCATTTTAAATGCTTTGCAAGGAACAGTAGCTATATGTTACTGGGTCATCAGATCCCAATGGGGTTTATGAATACCATAATGAATTTCAGCCCAACATCTGTCTGCTCTCTGAAACAGACGCAATTATGGGAAAAAATAGCTGCTGCCTCTTCAGAGGCAGATTTCTCAGTAAAAAAAACCAAAATACAAAGAAAACTGACACAGCACTGTTTAATCACTACCACATTAAGTTTATCAGTCAAGATATCATGTGGCACATGCATTTTTTGTGAAAGCAAGACACGTCGTGGTAACTTTTCTGGCAGACAGGCAGAGGTTTTTTGACTTTTAGAAGATCTTGCAGGCATGGTTTTGGTTTTGCCAACAAAATGCTAACCTTGGATGACTCAGACCACAGTTCCCTTTTATCCAAACCACTGAAGTTTGGTGGTTAGCTAAGAAGGAACTGGTATCTGAATCACCCTTGGTTTGGAGGAATTGTCAGATAAAAGTCTTGGGGGCAGGGTGTTGGTTGGTTTTTTTTGTCCCCCTCTTCCCCAAAGAAAAAAAAAGTCAACAACTTTAAAAGTGGGGACACCTTTCAATGTACTTAATTTAAAAAAAAAAAAAAGGAACTTTATGCTATCTTTTTAACCTTTTCAATGTCACATGCCAGTCTGGGTACATTTGCAGTAAATTAAACAGATTTTTTCAGTCATGTTGCAAGGCTAACCTGTGCCTCACAAAGTTACACAATTTTAAGCTCATCTTTAGCTACAAAAAAAGACTACCTCGTTGCTCAAGTCCCAGTTACGTATCTGCAGTTCCCAAGCCCCCTGCTTCTCCTTTTCTTAGCGGAGGAAAAAAAAAGAGGCAAAAGAGGAACTGTAATTTATGACCCCCCATCCAGCCCTCTAGAACAAAACTTGCCCTCTGTGACCTATTAAACATCTTCAGGGAAGTCTCCTCTATTCTCACTCCGATTTCTATTTAGTTCTAAGTTGCTTTTCATCTCGGTATTTTGTCAACTTTGACCATTTCAAACGCACTTGGGTGCCCCAGCACATGCCTGAGCATTTTAAATCCTCCTCTTTTCCTCAAGGGAAACATATCCTGTCTTTGGGATGTTGCCTAATTTTTTGGGGAAGCTCATTTGAGCCCTGAGCAACAGAGTCTTCTTCCAACACTAACTCATGAATAAGTCTATGCCTTTTCCTGTAGATCCTTGCCAGTCATATCTAAACATTCTCTATCTTTGTATATTAATAACCAGCATGTAACTTCCAGCCAAGTTTCAATTATGTCTGTAACACCACGCTCAGTCTGGTAACAGGCAACACAGCTCTCATGAGGGTCTGTCAGTATTCTCACTGCACTTTACAGTGTATCTGGGAAAGCAGTGGGTAGGTGCACTCGCCTTGATGTTGCTGCTGCACAGTGCAGCTGTCAGCTGAGACTGTAAACATTTTAAAAATTAAATTTGACAAGTTGTTTAGTGGCTTGGCAAGAATGGGAAGTCTCTGTACATCTGACAGCCATTCACCAATATTTAGTCATGGAAGTTTTGTGGGCAAGGAATATGTTTGTGCAGGTCTGAGACCGGGCGTATTCACTGCTTTTAATGACAACCTGGAAACAAATACCAAATAATCACTGCTTAGTCCACAGAGGGCACAAAGAGGCAGTATGGCAAGTGGTGCAGGGCTGCACTATAGAGCATACATGGCTTAGCAACCTAAACCCATTTAAACAATATGTAATAGCATCTTAATACCAGCAGCTCATGCCAGGTTATGTGCAAGCCCAGTTTGCATGTGGTGGTATGGAAGGGCTGTGGCACAGACCCTCCTTCCCATGCCAGGCTGGCTGCACCCAGCACAGCCTGGACATTGCCCAGAGCACTGAATCCCAGAGGCACTTGCAAACTATATCAAACAGAATGAATCTGTGGGAACAGTTTGGTGCAGTACTGTGGCAAAAGGGCTGATGGGGTCATAGCTGCATAAGCAGAGAAGAAGGACGAGGGAAGGGACTTCACCTCCCATAGGGCTTTGCTGAGATGGATGCTGGAGCTGCTGTTGCAGCATCTTTCTGATAAAGCGCAGAGCAGAAACTAAGACTTGGATTCATTGCAAGGAAACAGCACAAAAATTAACAACCGAGGACGAAATGGCTTGCTGTGCCCACCTTGAACAGCTAAAGCTCTTCCCTTTTTAATAAGGGAGGTGACTTTATGTTTTCTCCAAAGGAGAAAACAGTGGGCGTTTTAATCACAAAAGACATAATGAGAGCTAGTAGGTGAAGCAGAAACCAGACAGTAAAAAAACCCCCAAACCCAGCAAAGTAGAAACAAAGGCAGCACATGTTAACGGACCCATTGGTTTCCATTGCTCATGGGTGTCTCTGCTTCTGGTTCCTAGGGTAAGTGAAAGTGTTCAGACCTCCCCAAATTACAGCTGCTTTTCACTAGTCCAAAGTAACCAGTGAACAAGATGCTCTGACCATAGCAGCTTCTGTGCCACCCAGGAAATCCATCCCCTCCGGAGGGCTGCTGGGCTGCATTATAGTAGCCGAGCCACAGCCAAGCCCAGAACTGGCACACCATAGTGCACTTGGGCTTAGCCTTCCAGCATGGAGAACTGGGGATTTAAACCAGCTTCCCTTTTCACAGCAGCTTAAGTTCTTTAAGGAGTTTAGCTCCATAAACCAATTAAGCATCTTTAAGTCCTTGAGCTCTCATACCTTCTCCAAGCAGTTTGCATGCTTACGTGGCTTTAAAGGGCAAAAGCTGATTTCATCTAGCTGAGACCTGAATATCTTACAAGGTCACGGGGCAAGCAATCCCAAGCAGAGCTGGCAAGTCTGGAATCCTCTGCAGACCAAATCTGGGGTGCTGCACTTCTGTGGCCTCGTTTCTGCAAGCAAATTCTTACAGGTTTGGAAAAGGCCAACTTCACCTTTAATTCTTTGCTTTCCAGAAGCCCCAGTTCTGGGTTATAAACTAATAGATGGCCCATGAGCTCATAAACTTTACATGCTAGGAGTGGGAGTAAAACAGCTATTATCTGCATTTACACATCCACTGTGGTAGTGCAGGCAGACAAAACTGGTGTGTCACCCCCCTGAGTCCCATCCCGATGCCTTATCTGCCCTTCCTGACTTTTTCCTTTGGATTAGTTAACACTAAAAGGAGAATGCTAATACATTCATTTGATATTTCAATATGAAAGCTTACGACCAAGTCTCTGAAGTACTGTTTTGGGCTTTTTTGGTTTTTTAAACAGACAAATCAGCAATATCTTGAAAGCCAGAAAACCACATCATAAAATTTCATGCAAATCTATCACCAGGCCCCTTTGTTTCCTGTAGGACATACCCCACATAGCTAGATGTATTTATATACAACGTATATAGATTTGCATTATATATATATATATATGTAAATCAAATCACTGCATATCTCCTAAATGCTGTAATTTTCATAGATGCTCTTTTTAAGTCAGTTAATAACCATACACCATTATGTTGTGTTAAAATACAGTTTTTAACTCCTGCACAGGAAAAACAACATGCTGTGGTAACAATGTTATTCTGTAAACAGTTGTGGATTAACATTCAGTGACCACTGAATCTTCTCTGTGATTAAAAATCTCCACCAGCTGCCCAATCTGCTTTTGTCAGTAAACTCTGCGTCATTTTGTAGTAATAAAAATACAGTTCACCCACTCACTTGAGGTCAGTCATGCGCTTATGCCTGAAAAGGAGCATTTACACGAACATTACGTGAAGGGCAGACCTGCTCCATTGCTCTGGAGCTGCTACTGCTGTTGTTCGCTTACAAGGTCACCATCTCTGTTTCTTCTAAACCGGTGACAAATCGTACCAGAAAACACCCCATCCATCAGCACTGCCTGCTCAGCACCCGAGTAGTGCCCTCTGCATTAGGTTTGCCTGAGGAGGACATGGCACTGAGGCACAGCCCCTGGACCCTGAAGCAGGTCTGGGGGTGCTGGATCTTTGGACGGGCTTTCCAAGATGAGCCCTGTCCCAGTAAGGTACTTTTTGCGCAATTCATTACCTGAACCCAAGTTATCAACAGGTCCAACTATATAGCTCTAACCATGAAACTTCCCAGCCTAAACCCCCCACAAACAGCAGTCATCTCAGCAGTTCCTCCCTCCCTGCAAACGCAGATGGTGTTTCAAACACTTGCCTCACCTTTGATTCAAAACTCCCTAAGGCCACACAGCTCTTACTAAAGCATTTCTGGTATAACTATACCTACCAGCTCAGGCTGTGCATCTCTTATCACATAGCCAGCAGCACTATCCCAGTGCCTCAAGCTCCAGGGGTGGGAAAATACAACCACCTACCCAAAGCTGAGCTCCCTCATCAGGCAGGGACCCAGCTCCTAGCAATCATGACTGATAGAGAAGGTGAACACAAGTGTGGCTGGTTTGCACTGATTTTCTATTCTGCCTCTTTGATAAAACCTTTACATGGGCCCTCTCCTTGCAGAGACAAAGTGGGGGTGTCTTTGTACAACTTGGGGACCTACAGCAATTGCAGCTATTGCTTGCATTTTGCAATGCACCTGGTCTGCTGCAGCACAACTGGAGTCATGGCCTTGCACAGCAAAGCCCTCCACCATGGTTCATCACACTTCCTCCGGAGCTTTCCCCTCCATTAGCTTTAGGGCACCCCAGCTGTAACTCGGAGGACAGCCCTTGCCAGATGGTTTCTCTTCCTCCGCGAGAGCATGCAGCTCCTGCACCCCTACTGCGCTGTGCAGGAGGCTTGTGCTCACCCCGAGCGACCAGAGCAGGAATGCAGCTCTAAGCGTTCCCAGCCTGCAGCTGTGCCACATTCTGCACGTGCTCCCGCTCAGGCACTAGTGCTCGTGGGGAGCTGCACGCTCCTGTGCCTTTGCAGAGCCTGCCCTATGCCATGTGCTGTCCACCTTCCTCCACCCGCAGGCCACCACCACAGCTCCCACTGCCCTGTGCGTGGCAAGCTGTCCCCTGCACAGCCCTGGCCAGAACCACCTCCTTCACCCACTCGCGTTTCGGAGCAGAGCCCTGGCAAGCAGCCCGCACCAATGCCACGTGTGGCCCTGTTCCACACGGGGAGAAATCCCTGCAGAGACAGGTAGCTGCGCAGCAGACTGCGGCGCAGCAGTGGGAGGGCAGTGACAAGTTTATTTCGTGGTTTTAGCCAGCCCAGCACTGTTCCCCTTTGGCTTTGACCCTAGCTGTGCTTAGCTGTCTGGGACGCAGTGGAGGCTGGCTCACCAGCCTGGCTGGGCTGTAGACTTCCCCTGGCACAGATTAACACCCGTGCACTGTGCTCTTTCTCTTCTTTAATCTGCTCTCTGAAACCAGAGATGGTCCTTGTGGTGACTGTGAACACACATGCATGCGCTGTGGGTACTCACACACCTCTTCTGAGCAGCATGCTTTATACCACCTCTTGCTTTGAAGCAGGAATAGCACTTCCATTTTTTCCCTAGGTGTTTTTTTCTTTAATTAAAAAAAAAAAACAAAACCAGCCCTCCAAAAAAAAACCAAAACCCACCAGAAAATCTGTCAGTTTAATTCTGCAATACTTGAACCCTTTTGTTCTTTTTGCTGGACTTAGGTTACCCCAGAGAGATCGATTGTTTTCTTTCTTGTCCAGACATGTCTTCCTGCTCAGGCAGATAACAAATTGCTTTACTTTTGTGTGGCTGTATGGGTTTGTGTTTTCCCTTGACATTTCTGTGAACAATGTAGCAAAGGTTGGTGTTGTGTATCCCCATTCCCTTTCTCTTTTTGGCTTATTTTGACGACTCTCCCATACTGATGCTAGCTGTTTTTCCAGTCATATTTAATCCCCTTTGTGGCCATGTCCACTTTTCCAATGCATATGCTGGCATTAAATTGCCTGTTATCCTGTCCTAATTTCCACGTTACAACTGCAGGGAGGATAAGCATAATTTATCCTTTTTTTTTTTTCTTCTTTGCTGTGTCCCTTTGTATTGTTTATTCTTCATCTAGATTGAGAGGGCCTGCAGGTCCTTTCATGACTATTATTTTTAACACATGTCCAAGCTCAAACTGAGAATTAGAAAGCTTCCAGGGCTGATCCTTACTTGGCCAGCATTTCTATCACATTTTTCTTTTTAACCTTTTGAGAGCATTTTCTGCAGTTTTGCCTTCCCAGCTGATCAGATAGGAAGACAGAGGTGGCAGGGAGGGCTCACTGGGGGCCAGCCCCCATGGTGACTCTGCACTGGAGATGTGCTGAGGCCCTTCACAGAGGCACAGGCTAGGGCAAAGGTAATTGAATTTTAGTCAAGCTGAAACCTGATTGCCATTGGGGTCAGGAGGGACCATTTTGGCCTCTAGGCAACACTAACTTTACGCTGCAACATTTTTGGTCTTTTACAGTACAGCTGACGCCGGGAAGGTTTGGTTGGTTTGAGTGGGGAGCGTGGTTTCAGCTCACTTTTTAAAATTTGGTGCAGTACTTGATGTCTTACCCATGTAAAACTGGGAGGGGGGGAGTGTAGTTTTGTGCTTCAGGTGGCAAACTGAAAATACGTCTCTGCTAACTCCCCTCTGTGTTAGAAGGAATCACAAGTCCTGCCAAGGCACATCACATTAACTAGTCTAATTCCAAAAACACAGACCCTGTAACCCACAGGTCTTTTTTTTGCCCTCAGTAGAGGCTGTTGGATCAATTGAAGCCAAATGCTCAGCGTTACTACAATCTTCCTTTTAAGCCACTCAGATTAATGGAATAAATTCTCATTCAGAGAAATCGGTTACAGATCCCTAGCAACTACACTGATTTGACTCTGGCTTTTGAGTAGTACAAATTACAGCAGAATATCATTATTAATTTCAGCTGTCCCCTGTTCTGGCAAATTATCATTCATCTCCCAAAACGGGTTATCTCAGCTGGAGACCTTTATTTTATCATCTTAGCGTAAAAAATCCCCACTGCTTCCTCCCTCCAAATTAGCAGTCTATGATTTCCCTGAGGAAGTCTGTCTTAGGTGTAGTGCTATGACTTATGGCTGACTAATATCACCAAGACTAGACAGGGCACCAGCACATTTTTACCATTCAACACATACCTGAAATCTCTCACCAGGTCCATGACTGCCTGCTCACGAGTTAGTCACTTCCCCCACAGCCTGTAGGGAAGACAGCAAAGTTAAAGAAATGTTGCTCTATTCTAACAAAGCTTAGCAGTGGCTCACCACTCACACGTACACTGAATTCATCTTACTCTGTATGAAAACTGCCCAGGCTGCAGGCTAGGGTCTCATCGTGGTGTCATTAGAGCCTTCTACTGGTTTCTTGGTGTTACCTGGTAAACTCCTGAACTAACCAGGTACCATAAAACGTAGTTTCTAAATATTACAGTGAGCCTCACTGCCCCAGTGCTGCATTTCAAGCTGCTCGTAAGGAGCTTTTCCCTTCCCACAGCTAGGGAATCACCTCGGGCAGCTCAGTGCAAAGTACGAGTTAAACATGAAATCACCAGGGAAATGGTGTAGTGACTGTGCGGGGTGGCTGACAGGTCAGCAGTGATATCCCCAGCGCACGGTAAACCTGGGGGAAAGCAGAGCGGGCTGGGGCAAGGGAGGTCAGCCCAAGGGGAGGTTTCATTCCCAGCGGTGCCAGGCAAAGCTGTACAGACACGCTGAGGCTGATGATTATCTGAGCTTGCTCTGCTTCAGCTACTTTGTGAAAACTCGGCTTCCACATCACAATTTTTAAGTCCTAATTAAGAAGCTAGTAACTTCCTACAAGTTACACTGGTCCTGACTAAGTTACCTGGTGATACTGTAGTCTCACTCTGACACTGTAGCTTTGCCACCAGTGCTATTCCTGTGTTTTTTGCTAGCTCAGGGGGAGCAAGTATTAGACACTTTGGTGAGGTTTTGGAGCCACTGAGGCCTGGTGGACATGTGTATTGAAATGCTGTTGCATCTTCTGCTGAGGAAGTGACAGCACTTGAACCCCTATGCCCTGGATACTAGCCCCAGACGGGCATCCCCGTGCCACCCCTTGCACACCATACCCCTGCCCCGCCAACGCTGGACAATAATTTGTTCTTTGGGTTCGCTCTAGCCTCAGCCTCTTTGCCAAGTGAAGGGAAAAGGCTGTCAAAGGAGAGGTCCAGGCTGTCTGCTAGAAACCGCCCCAAGATCAGCAACTAGCGTCACAGAGAAGTGACCGTGGGATGGCAGCAGCTTTGGGCAGTCAGCCTGGGGCAGGGCGATGGGTGCTGCACTTGCCCATTGTAAGGAGGCTGCCGGCTCTGTCCCTGCAGGGCACCATGTGAGATTAGTGTCAGCCATCTCACATGGGCACACTGGTTTCTGCCCTTCTGCCCACTCCTGCCTCAACTTCTGTCACCGCCCTGCACAAACCACTGCACTCCCCTCCCGGGTCTCTTGGTGAGAGTTTGTGCTTTACAGTCTTACTGTAAAATAATAAGAATCAGGCTTCTAAAATCAGGAAGTTTCTCTAACAGGATTCTGTGCTTTTGCTATAATCACTCCACATGCTCCTCTGACAATTTCTGTGACCTTATTTCTCAAAAAAAAAAAAAAAAAAAAAAGAAGAAAAGACAACTCCCATCATCCCTTAAGTCTCAGTAGAGCTCTCCACACACTAAAGGAGAGGCAGAGGCTGCCAGCTCTCTAACTGGAGCTCTTCTTACACATGTTTGTTAACCCTCAGGGTACAGTGGATGCTGAGAATTACTCTTTCGTAACATTCGTTTGGCTGCCAAAAAGGAAAAATGATTAGCAGCTCAAAGGTTACATGGCTGTATTTTGCAAGAGAAAACCTTGTCATGGGCTGCCTCTGTTTTGCTGACTGTGGATGCGACGCCACGATGCTCGGCTGCCCGCGGGGCACTGGGGTACTCTGCCCATTGGGCTGCTCTGCTCCAGCTCTCTGTCCTGGTGCTCGTGGTGCAGTGTTGGAGATTTCCACCACTGCCCTGCAGACGCATGTCCTCTCCTCCTCCGATGGGCGGCAGCACCCACACCTTGCAAGTAGTGCCCAGACCTTGCAAGCGGCCACTGAAGGCCTCATCTCCCACTTAATCTGTATGACTGTGGCCAGCTTTATACTGCACATAAAACACTCCCTGCTACAGGCAGTACTATTTCTATAACCTCTCCAGGGACTTCAGTATCTTAAAGACAAGTAAGATGATAAGTTTATAAGATATAGTTAATGGTTTAAGAAAGGGATTTAAAACAGATTGCTGAATTAATGACTACTGTTATTCTTTCCTTTATTAGCTCCTTATTAGCCTGTTTCCTGGGGGCAGAGGTGTTTGGATAGGATTTACCTCTCTTTGGACCCTGGGGAGCTCAGGAATTGGTTACCGTAAGTTTTGGAAGCCCTCTCGTGGGTCTCAGAGCAGGCTGCAGTGACCGCAAGATGCTGACGCCATTGCGTCCAAGCAGTGCCCATGCCCTACGCATCCCCACCAGCTGCGGGCACAGCCATGACTTCTAGGCAGGTAGTGGTGGGCTCCAGCCCCTTACACGCTCAGCTCCTGCCCCTCTCTACCCCGAATCACCACTCCGTAGCACCGCTTGGATACACTCACCCAGCCCAGCTGCCTCTGTCCCACCACTCTTCTTACAGGACACTTATGCTTGCATTTCGCAGCTGGGGGAGTCAGCCAAGGACAAGCCACGTCAATCAAGTTCATGAACATCCTCCTTTATTCTGCTGCCTCAGGCTCCTCCCTTTTGTTCCACAATAAAGGGGCTGCTTTGAATTGTCTGTGCACTAAGATATACTTATACCTGCATTGGTCTAGGCATTTTGCAAGGAGAAATTGTTCAGAAGGGTAACTGAAAACTTCTGGCCCTGGATTGAAGCCTTCCTCGCAGACTGGCACTGTCATATCACAGATGGTTATTCTGTTCGTGATATTGATGGGTGTTAGCAATGAACTTTGTTCAGGTTTTCTCTGAGTTTAGCAGTGTAAGAGCCAGAGCTCTGACATGGGTTCAGGCTGGTTGTTAGGCACAAATTATCTGTCAGTCCAGTTTTTTCCCCTGCTGTCTCTTTTTGACAATAATTTGCTACAGTGCAGAGATTTCCTGTCATCTCGTCAGTCTGCATCCTTCCAAAGTCACTTCACTGCCGATAATTAGCTTCTGTCTTTTCAACCCTCTGCATTGAGCTGCTGATCCCACAGGGAAGTCTCACAATTTGCTCTGGGAGAGCTCTCCTGTGCCCCCCAGAACAGCCACAGTGCAACCCACTTAGGGAACATTCAGAGGTTGTTCATGCAGACTGGAACAATATTCTTCTGGTGGTCGAGACGATGCGGCCACAGAGCCAGGCTAAGGCAATCCACTGTGAAGTTGCCAGTCCGGTCCAGGGAATATTATCTACTGGTCAGAGCTCTGGACTGGGAGACTGTGGGCATGGCCCCATCTCTGCCTTTGGTTTTTGGTAGGATCCTGGGCAAAATGGATCCTAACCCTGTTTTTCATTTGCTAAAGGGAGGATGAAAACATTTCCCCAGTGGAGCTATGTGTTAGATTAATTGTTTCATGATTATAAAGTCTTTGATATCCTTTAATCAAAGCGCTGTTAAGGGTTTTAAAGGCTGTTATAATTTCTGGAATAGATGTCAATTTTCTGTGTGCATTCTACACAGAATATGGGGTCTCTAATGTTATTTGGGGACTAAGTATTAACGTTCCCTTTTAGGTGCTGAGAGAAGTTACCTTTAAGCCACACACACACTGATTAGAGTATATTGTACTTTAAAAGCTTCTTCACATCTCATTAGACCTTCTCTTCTCGAGTCACCTCATAAGAGGCTAATTTACATTAAGTCTAGGCCATGTCAGGGTCTGGAGTTATCACAAAAATATGTCTTAGTAGTAAAAGCAAAGCCCCTTGTGCTCTTTGCATGAGAATCACTAATTCTGTCCTCCACATCATAAATCCTAGGGCATGCTCTGAATCCCAAATAATTTGGGTTTCAAAAGAAATGAGGTGCACAATTCTTCCTTTGACAATTTTCATTTCCACCTTGGCTTGCCTACATTTCTCCATTGAAAGAGGGCACCGGAGACTTTGCAAATCCCTCTATACAGTATGAGCACAATCCAAGCTGGTGCCATATTCTCTGGGCATTGCCCCGCCAAATACTTGAACCCACCCTGCCATGCATGACCATGGTGGGTACCCCAGTGCACTCAAATGTAGCCCTGTTGGTCTACTAGCGCCGATGGGTTCAGCAATAGCTGTTGGTGCTCTCACTCCAGCAAACCACTTTGCATGCCCATAGTGGAAACTTGCAGCCAGGAAAACATTTACCACCCACTGCTGTGTAAAAAGGAATTATTTTACAGTCTTAAAAGAAATTGCAAAACTCATCTAGTATAAAATACATTGTTTTGTCTTTGTGTTTGTCCTGAAGAGAAGAAAGGTCTTAAAACCTTGTAAAGCCAATTACGCTCTATCAAAATGAATTAGAGGAGTTGTTTATAGAATACCTACCGTGAGAATCTGGCTCAGCTTGACAAACTGTATTTTTATTGTTATTATTTATTTGCTTTACTGCTTGGTCTGTAGCTGTACGATGATATTGCAACGAAGAGAAAATGCTGACAGGTCATGTTCTGCTTCTATTGGCAGTGCTACTGTTTTATATTTAAATGACAAATATCCTGGCAAAGCTCGTTAACTTTTACTTTATGTTTCCTTTTTTTAGACATTGTTTTATACGTCTTTGGAGCAGCCTTATTAACCTCTGCATTTCTCCGGTGGCATTGAAATAATCAAATAGCTTCTTGTGGTAAGCATTGCAAAGCCGTCCTTCCCTCACCATTGCAAACACTTCATGTCATTTCTTTAGGGAACTAAAGTACATTTCAGAACATTGCCCTTGTGTTTGCAAGAATGTGATGTGCCATTACTTTCCATTTTCAAATTTTGCTTTCTTCCTGTAACAAAGTATTAAAAAATCCAGTATTTTTAACATTTGCTGTGCTAACTAGTGCTGAAATTGAACTGTTTTAATCACTCCTATTTATAAAATTTCCAAAACTTAAATAATTTCAAGACCATGGAGGAAGGTACTTTTTCATTATTTTTCATTATTTTATAGGCAAATAGACCTATATTGATTACGTTACATGAACGTCACCATGATGTTCAGGTACCCATTTTCCTCCTGACCTGCGCGATGAAGGGCCCGTTGGCTCACTGCCGCCGCGCTGAAGCTCTTCCAGCTCTGCTGCTCAGAGCAGTCATTGTTTCTCACAGTCCTCCCTAACTAATGTTGGTAATACAAGAACTGAGGACCAGGACTAACTCCTATGGACTTTTGATAAGATCTGACTCCTGTGTGGCTTAATTGCTTTCGAAAAACTGGCTCTGGCCGTGACTGCACTGCTTAGCAGACTGCAAGTGAGACCCCCCCGGACAGTACCAATGCAAACTGGTAGAGCACCCAGCAACTACATGTTGCAAGAGCTGCAGAACTGCTGTTGGGACAGTCCTAAACAGTAACATTTGGTATCCACTTTCCTCCTGACTCTGGACCACGTTTATTGGAAATGTGTATCTGGTAGAACGAGGCAATGGCAAAAGTGAGCAGTTTGGTTTGCTGAAATGTCAGAGCCAGTCGTACTCTCCAGCAATGGGATCCACTGCACTCCAGAAACCAGTCACCTCATCCACCTCACCAGAGGTGATCTAGTAAAACTTCTGGCATTACATGTGAGTTTCAAACCCATAGGACCAGCAGAAAGCACGAGTTCTTACTTTGTGGGGAATTTCCAAAAAAGTAAAGCAGCAGCTTTTTTTTTTCTCCTTCTGTGGAAGAAACCAAGAAAGTTTCCCACCCAACAGGAAACTGAAATTTAATCTTAAAATTATCAAGACATGGGTTCTGAAGCAAATGAGCTGGCAAGAAATGGTATTTCTCTAGGGAACTTTGCCCAGCATCCATTGAATAGTGGACAAACATGATGTGTTCATGCAAGAGCTGTCATTGTGCTATACTGAATCAGTGTTTCTGACTGGGAAACCCTTGGACTATGATTCCTCTCTTCTTCCTCTCCCTTCTTCACACTCCCCACTTATCTCCTAGTGTCCCAGTAACTGCAGTCCCAGCATGAACCTCACAGGGTGCACAAAAGAAAGGTGCACAAGACGCACCAAATGCTGCATGGAGATAGAGGTTTCTTGCAGATAGTATTTCCAACCAAGCCATCCCATGGCCACTGCCCATGGGGTAAGCTCCCAGTTGCTCAACTGGGACACAGTGAAAAATGCCATTGTTGTCCCATCTACCACTGAGTTCCCAGGCTAGCAAGCATTGAAGACATTCTCTCTTGCAACCAGGACTGTGAGACCTGACAGCTGTTCTGCCATAACACTCGCATCTATTCAGAGACTGAAATCAGAAAAGCTGCTCGGAGGCTCTCCGTAAGGGCACAGTTCTGAAGGCTGATAAATGCCGTGATTTCTGGCACCGAACTACTCTTCCAGGCCCCTACTCAGTAAAGTATTTCTCACTGAATTAAGGGGAATTTAAGTACGTGCTTATGCATTTGGATGAACAGAGAAAGCCTGTTGAATCAAAGGAACTACTGAGAGCAGACGAGAAGCCCTTAAAAACCATGGGTTTTTTTTCCTAAAAGTATCTGTTATTTATTCCCAAGTCCTTATCTTGTTTATAACAAAGAATGAACAAAATTCCTTTCCCAAGGCTGGATAGTCCTGGAGCATATCCGCACCAAACAGGGACAAAAATAAGCTTGATTTTAGGCAGATTAAATAAGCAAATGCTTCTTGGTCTCTAGACTTCTTTCTCTTTTGACTTTTCTCTCCCTTTGGTCTTTTTTATTCCTCTGTACACAGTAAACCTAAGGTTTTATGGCCTTATGCAAAGTCTGCTGAATTTGATGGAACTCTCCCTGTTGGCTTGAATGGGTTTTGGAGCAGACCGGTAGGCAAAGTATGACAATATCTTGATACAAGCTTCTCATCCACTGTCTAGAGAAAGGAATATTAATTATTAAAACACTGGTCCAGCACACAGCCCCCAAGAACTATCAATATTCACTCTACTTTGTTACTTAATTTAAAATTACCCTGTTTTCTCTCTGAACTTTCTTTAGGAATATAAAATCTATAGAGGCTGAATGGGTTTCCAATTTCTAGCTCATTTAATATACCACCTTCGAACCATAATTGCTTCTGAAGCACATCACACACAAAGGTAAGTATACAAACAGTAGTTTTCCAAACATCATAATAAACCATCTTTAAAATGAACGTGCCCCAAATCAGAAGCCTGATATGGTTGCAATAAGGGTGTTTGCTGCTGGTGATTTTGTCGCTGGGGAAGGCACAGTCTGACAAGCCGGGGGTGGCGAGGGCTCCACAGTCACACAAGCGAGATGCAGCACCAAGCACTGTCAGGGTGGTGCCCTGGCCTCTTCCCAGTAAATCCAGCTGAATAAGTACACGGCTTTGGTGAGACAGAGGAATGCAAAATGCCCTTGTGCCCTTCTGTTTCAGCTAATGGAGTTCACATGAATGAACTAGAACATTTTTGCCACCAAGGCCCTGTCACTGCCACCACGAGAGACCCCACTGGAGAGTAGTTACAGAGGTGATTTTCACCATGGGACAAGCTCCCAGTCTCTGTGCTACCGAAGTCCTACCGATGGATGCATTTCACTGTTTGACAGTATTTTTTCCAGACCCTTAAGTGCTACCTATGGAAACCCTTGGCCTCTAGCATGTCATACTGGTATTACAGGAAACTGAGTCAATGAGAAGCCTCCTGAGCTCAGGTCCCCATCCCCATACTAAAAGCAGAGGTGTACAGGTGGTTCTGATTCATGTATATATTGTTGTAGTACTCAATACACACTTTGAAATCTTAAAGCAGATTGTGACTTGTCATCTATAACTAAAAGATATTGATACACAGACACATAATGTGCTTTTGCAAAATGACAGAAAAACTGTTCTTTTCATGTTACCTCAATGCAAACATGACTGCATTTTGCTTTTGAATAGGTACTGCTCTAAGAGACATATTATCATCAGGTAAATGAATTTTCTACCCATATTTAGTCATTGTAAATAAAAGAAGCAGACCAACCTGCATATGTTTTTTTTTTTTCTTTTTTTGGAGTTTGCATGCTTAATACAGAACTAGTAGGTTTAAAATCTCACTGAACATTCTATGTGAATTAACCAGATTCTAGAGTAACGTGGAAAGGAAAATAATGAAAAGTACAGCTTTTCATTTAAGCATATGCAGCTCTTTTCATGCAGGGTTTTCTTCTAGTTTTTTTCCTTTTTTTAAAATTACACTTTGCATTAAAGAACATAGCCAGTGTAAACACAGTCTGTAACACTTATAAAACAGTGCAAATTTTGTAAATTTCTGGGAGGCTGAAATACATATATTTATAATGGAGTTAAAATCACTTTCTCAGTAGAAAAATACGTATATTAAACACCTATATGTTTGGAACTTAACTTCACAAAAGAGCAAGTTATAGTCCTATAGTGTGTAATAAATTAATATATTTTCTAGATTTCCATTTTTGGTGTTAGTGTCAAATGCATAATAATGCTAGAAAAAAACAAGAGAAACATATTATTTCAAACCTAATGAAAATCTTACAGATAATAACTGGTGTAAGAGGGCACAGAATAAAAAACTGGGGAAAGAAGCAATGGAAAAATACTGACCTCTATGAATTATTGCACATTTGAGATCATTCTCATGGCCTTTGGGCCAATTCTGGATACTTTTAAGTCTTAGGTCAGTGTTTGTTTCCATTTGACTGTAGGGTACAATTTAGGAACCACTGCAAAATGTCAAGGATTTACTGAACTTGTTTGCTGATGAAACCACAGGCAGCTGAGTGCAGAGTGCTAACTTTTATTCATGCAATCAAAGAGAACAATGTTAGAAACATACTGAAATACAGGCAAGGTTGCTTGCCCTAAAAATATTTTTGGGAGCTTGCTCCAGCAGATCTTATTGACACAAAACTCTCATGTCTACTGTTTTTTCATTAAAGCTGTGCCAAAACCTGCAAAACTGGCTTCTGCCTTCATTATTTAGAGCTTTTTCTTTGAATACTGTTGTCTCCATGGTCTGACTCTGCAACCCTTAATCAACTGAGTGTGGAAATCTCTGTGAAACATACTGGTCCAAAGAAAACTCAACTCGCTAAGTAGTAATGCCTGATGCTGAGTACCTGTATAACACTTCTCATTCACAAGCAGCAAGAATGCCTTCCATGAACGATAAATGACAGTATCCTATTTGACTGATGGGATCACTCACATAAGTGAGAAATGCAAGATCTTACCAGCTGCTTAAAAATATTACTTTTCACTAGTTGCACAGAGAGCAGAAATATTCCTGCTTCAGCCATATTTAAAAGGTACATAAATTGACAGGTAGATAAACAGAGAGAGAACTGTCTCAGGTGATTATCACTGCAATTGAAGTCAGACTACTAGTAAACCTGAATAATTTAGCACTTCACCTCTGAATATTGCTGTTGTAATTATTTTCTATTGCTGATGTTCTCACAAAAATGTTAATTTCAAATTGTAGCTACTGATTTTGGAAAAAAAATCCTATGTAAAATTACATTGCCTTTACTACAAATCTTAAAAGAGCTCAAGAGATCTTAAGAAATTTCAAATTAATGAATTGACCAACAGACAGATAAATTTATACTTAAACTGTTTAAAAAAAGTCATTAAAAATCTGCAAAAAATTGTGAAATAATCTATAATTTACAGAAAAATTGTTTAGAATCCTCCTAAACATCTTGCAATATTCTAGTAAGTTGTTTAATAAAACCACATTGCTAACCATTGACTAGGAATACAACATGCCTCAATAATAAAATGAAGAGATGCTGATGTGAGCAGGTGATTTATTCTGCAGTAACTGTTACGATGCATTTTATTGATCAAGCTTCATCTGCATTGTTTCAGCTGGTCATCTTCTAAAATGTACTTGTGAGACAATGTTACCAGGAAGGTTTCCTCCTCCTTCCTTTTGAGAATGATCCACCCCTTGTGGTCTGTGCAGGAGATAATAATTTTCGTAGCATGATTAGAATTTCAAACTGTACTGAAGTCTATATGAAAAACCCAATAACTTACATGTATTTCAAATACTATTACTTAAATATGTATGGATGCTGGAGATCATACACAGTGACCTTTTATCCATTCCAGATTGTAAACCTACTGTAAAATGATGGGATGTGTTTTTTCTACCACACACCCCCCACCCCCTTTTTAAAGAAGCTTTAAAACTGTACATTAAAAGACAGGAAGGACATTACTGAGTTACAAAAGAATGCCCCCTTTGTCAATAATTTGTAAATGTAAACAAAAAAGTTCAAGTAGAAAAGCAAACAAGTGTGTCGCTGCTTCGAATATGTTTTCTCACCCCATGGGGTTAGGGCAAAGTTCTTTAAAAACGTGTCTTCATGGCCGCCATGAAGCATCTCAAAAGAGTCCTGATGTTCACTACCAAATATCACTGGTGAAGCTAAGCTCCTTTGCTGATAAAGGTAGCAATGGGTTGTTCCTGTGAAACTCTTGGGGATCCTTCATGGTATTGTTAAGAGGTAGCTGTCCATTTAGTAGTGTCAAAGGTATGTTACAGTATGTGTGATGGTTGCTTATGGAAGCTATTGGCAATGTTGCTGCTGACACATCGTATTCATATCCTCTGCAATAATGTCTCATTTGCACAGAGTCTGCTTGATGGTAATCAGTTAAATCAGCCCGCGATTCTACCAACGTGGCAGAAGTGCCTGTGACGGCAAGAGAAGGTACGGTCTGGAGGTCTCCAAAAAGGCCCTGCTCTGCAGAATCCAGGACCTGATGCCGAGACACCACCTCCTTTTTCTTCCCTGGCATTTCAAAGACTAGGCGCTTCCAAAACTTAGAATTCAGTTTGCTGCTTTTTGGTCCTTTCCACTTGACCACTGAGAGAAGTTTGATAGTGTGCTTTAATGATTCCACTTCATGATAATTCACTTTCCCTTTTAATTCAGTACACTCAATCAAAATAACTTTGATTTCTCCACTGACTAGCATGTTATGGAGTCTGTTTTCCATCTCAAAAATACTCCATCCTCTCCTGAGAACATAGTCTGGAGTTAACACGATAATGAGTCTTCTGCTTTGTTCAACACATCTCGTGAGATCTTCAATGTAGGCTACAAATTATAGAAAGAGAGAAAGAGTAAAGAGTAAAGAAGTCTATTGTATCAAAACATTAGGCTTGCAATCAAGTATAACAAAATCCTACACCTTACTGATCCACACCACTTAGGACAAGGTGTATTTCACAATATAGTCCAACAAAAATAGGATTGTGTATCACAACGTATTTCCGTTTATGGAGTACATACGGAAAACTCCTTAATGACACCCTCCATCCTTTACTGTTTTTCCCTGTTTATCTCAACAGAGTGACATTTACATGATATCCTCACTGTGTAGATGCATTAGTGACTAAAAATACACAGTTCACTTACTGAAAAAATATAGGTCAAGATCAATGTAAAGTTTGTGTAAATTTTAACATTAATGCTGGCTATGATTAACATCGCATTGAGGGAAGCACACTCTGGGAAGCAGTTCTTGTGTTTCAGATGCAAGGACGTGAGGGTGCTGCAGGGTGTATGAACTGTAACTTGCAAAAGCTCAAAAAGAAATCAGCCCTCATCACATGCAGAACTTGTGCTATTGCATAGAAGCATCATGGTAGCTCTTCTTTAGGTATTGACCACAAAAGCACAATAACATTCTTTGTGGCCCAATGGTCTGTTTTAATATCGCAAACCTGTGCTTCTATGTACCCCAAGGTATTAACAGAAACTTCACAAGTGACAGGAACAAATGGAAAATTTAAACATATGGAGGTATTTATTTGTTGAGACATCAGTGACAAAGAAAATAGTAGTATTCTTTTATTCATGCATGCCAAGTAGTTGCAAACGATCAGTGTAAGCAGAAATGCCAGCCCCATCATTAGCTCCACGATGTCAGCTTACTGAACTACAAAATATTCTTGAAGTTGGACTTGGATCCCTGAGTTTCACTTGACCCAGGGATGGTAGGGAAGAGAAGCCAATTATGCTGGTCTGACATGGAACAGGATGGGAAAGAGATCTACTTACAGACCTGATCCAAAACCCATTCAAATGAACAGATTTCAATAAATTTCAATGGGATTTGGGTCAACACCAGAAAAATGAAATCACTTAAAAAAACCCACTAAGGTCAGAAAAGTGTTCATTGGTTGCATAGCATTATGATTGCAAGCTTAGAGACAGGATATAATTTTTTTTTTTTAAACTACATAAACCTCTTGACCATGCTACTCAGAATGTGCCACCTAACAACAGAGGAGAAGCACGTGTTATAAATGAAGACTTGGACACAAGAGCTGCACAGAACAGATCTTTACTCGGCACAGGGCAGGGCCTGTCACACACACTGCCCTCTAGCAGGAACAACAATTACAAATAACATCATTAATCAACATCTGTTACTGCAAGACTCATTTTTATGGTCCCAGGCACCATACCACAGCATGCTTATTCACACCACTTCCAGTAAAGTAAATGGCTACAAAATAGGCCAACAGGAACATTCTAAAATAGCTTATTTTCATGAGACTGAAGGCATAGATAGCATCAAATCTGTCTTTACCAATGTTTAATTTCTCCACTTAGCAGCAGGATTTTTTTTCACAAATGGAAAAAAGAGGCAATTGCAAACATCCCACAGACACACAAAAATTTAAGACATACACATACATTACAAATGTCTATGCAACAATCCTGACTTTTAGTTAATGTTTTATGACTCTTTAATCATGCAGCATTTACAGTTTGGTGGTTTTTTTTCTTGAAATATTTTATGAGGAAAACCCCCACATTGCTCTGTGTAAAATAGTTACTCATTAATGAAAAAAAATAAACATTAAAATCCATGGGAGAGGCAGCAGAGAGGGGAGAGAATCAGCAACAATGAGAAAATGATAAGCAGAACTGGTGAAACAAAACTTAAGGAAAGGTAGAAATTCAATACAATGGAAAGAGATTATCCCAATGTATCAACAGCTCAGACTCTTCATTTTCTTCCTTTCTTTCTGCTCCCAAAAAGAAAGAATTTAGGTGGGAAGCTTCATCATTAGAGGTTGAATCTGCAAGATACAGTAAAACAACAAACTATCATGCATCTTTCCTGAGACATATTCATCCCTCCTTCAAACAACTCAGAACACTGCTATGTACAAGACAATTCTCTGCAGGACACAATACTGGTCAGTACCACATATCCAGGTTAGTGCTAAGCACAGCCATGCGTATCCTATATGCATCCAATTAAAAAAAAACCAAACCCAACAAAACAAAAAAAATCACTCCACTTCCATCTCTTCAAATATCCAGCAGCAATAATTTCAATAGCAACAACCCAGCAATAATCCGTTATACCATCTCAATCAAAAAGTCACCACACTTTGCTTTAGTCAAACAGGGAATGAGGTGGGAAGAAGACAGGAAAAATTCCCTGTTTTCTCAGATGGATACTTCTCCCCTCTGTGCCTCTCCCATATTTTGGCATGCCCACCTTACTTACTGGATATTGCAACAAGTTAAGAGCTCTCTCTACAGATGACTAAACAGACACCTTCACAAATGACCACTAGGTGCTCCTTCAAATTCCAAGTTTGCAGGTGGTTCACTGATAGACATGGCCAATGTACAGGGGTCTGTTGGTGCACTGAGGATAAAATACACTGAATTATAGGAAACTGGAAACCCAAATGAAAAGGCAAACGCATTTTCCAGCCATCTGCTCCAGAAGTACTTAGTACTCCCAGTAACTTCAGGTTGGTGACAACGTCCCTAGAGCACGTGGTTCCATTGGGTGCACTCTACAATATGTCCAACGTGCACAACTTAAACATTTCCACGAGGAAAAGCATAGAGGGACAGATTATTGTCTGTGGAAATTCAAGCTTTATTTTTTCCAGTGGTACCAGACTGACTGCATAAACCTGCGAGCTGCTAAATCACCTGCTCTCCTTTCACTTCAAAATTAGAGACTGCTCAAAATACCACAGGTTCAGTTGTCTGTCTTAAGTGTTCAGTCCATTAGAAGCACTAAATCCAAGCTATCTATATTGCAGTATAGGATGGAGAAAGGGTTGTTTTCACCTTTCCAATGAGCAAAGAATTAATTGGCAGGCAATGACTCTGTTTCACTTTCAAGAAAAAAACTGAGCAGGGATTTCAGGAATGACATCGCCAACTAGGATCAACTGCAAGATTCCAGACCAACGTATTTCCATCAGATAAATATAACTTTGCTGAAACTTCACTTTTGCTGCAGGAGGCGTCAACTTCAGTGACATTTCATTGTGAGGGGAGACAAAAATTGTCTTGACAAAATCAGCATGGAATTATTAATTTTTAATTCCCAAAGACTGTATTTTATCATAAACTAGAATGTAAAAATAAAATGTCAGCATTAGAATTAACCCACTTGATTTTATTGAAAAAGAACATTTTAAATTTTGACCCTTTCCCCCCCCTTGAAACACCATTTTGCAATATGGCACAAAAACCGTTTTCAAAATGTTAGCATTTCCCATAGGTCAAAAAAATTAGAATTATGAGTAGCTCTATCAGTAACTTACTTTCATCACGTCCAATGCAATGCCTAAGCAGGTATAGACAGCAAGAACTTTTAGACCCATAAACAAACATAGATTTTCCACAGTTGCCCTTTAGTAATGAAGACAAATCACCTGACAGCAAATATGTGCTCACCAAACACTGTCAACATGTAATGATGCCAAACTGTAGTTTGAAGCACTGAAGAAGAGAAGTCCAAGACATGCATGCCATTTGCAATTAAATCATGCATAACTGCCTATTGAATCTTGAATGAGCTACACTAACCACAGGCTGGAAGGAAATCCAGACAACCTAATATGCAAGCGGACTAAGAGCAAGGAATTAAAGAACACCATGAACACAGAGTTGCTTACAAAAAGAAATGACTGACCAACTGTATTCAGACTTGCAGAAGCAGTTGAGGGAGAGGGAAAGAACACCAGAAATCATTTAAAGTCCTACAGATAGTTTTGGGAAGCATGGTCTGCAGCACCACAAGAACCAAAGGGTATCTACCATCGACCCCATACTGGCTGGTTCCTGGCACTCTGAAAATAACCAGCCTTTCTGTGTTTGGCAATGTGACTAGCATTTGAGAAAGTTATTTACAGAAGAATAATTTTGTGCTGGTTTCTAACTGAATAGTTCCCAAACCCTAACTGTGATTACTTTACCATAACAAAAAAGATTGCGTGTCTTGCTTTTCCTGTTTATTAAATATCTGTTTCTTCTGTTAGCTCAGACCAGAACAGCAATGCAGATGGAACTGCTGAAACAGAGCAGTGATGGTCCCTCCCCAGAGGGAGCCCAATCCCAGTATAAGCTAAAGGACAGCTGATGAGTTCAACATAAAGAAACAATTAATGCAGATCAGCATGACACATTGCCCTGCCATCATACCACTCCCTTAGCCATTGTCAGACTTTCTGTATTTCACATGGCAAATGAAGGAGGGATTAAGGAGAAGGAAAGGATTGCAGCTCTGGGGATGTCTCCTTGCAGACTAAAGTGTCTGAAGTGGGTGATTTTGATGAAATTGTTTTGGCAATAGATGTTAGAATCAAAATTCTGGATATTTAGAAACAAGGATTCATAGACTCATACAGGTTAGAAGGGGGCTCTGGAGGTCTCCAGGTCAATACCCTGCCCAAAGCAGGACCAGCTAAGATAGCTCAGGGCTTTGTCTGGTACAGTTTTGAAGACCTCCAAGGTTGGAGGTTTCTTTCCAGTGTCTCTGGGTTCTGTTCCACTGTCTGACCACCCTCACAGTGAGGAAAATTTTCCAAATGTTTAAATGGAATTTTCCATGTTGCAACTCATACCTGTGGCCTCCTGTTCAACAACTGCGTACCTCTGAGAAGAGTCTGTCTCCATCTTTGTACTTTCCACTGGAAAGACAACAATAAGATTCCTCCTTGGCTTTGTCTTTGTTGTCCTTTTCTTCAAGAAATACAATTCTTTTGGGCTCTCCTCTTATACTGTGTGCTCCAGCTCCCTGACCACCTCGGTGGCCTTCAGTGGGCTGTTACAGGGTAGCCAGCCTTTCTGGCTTTTGTTCGTATTTCTTCCACTTTTAACTGTCATTGCTCTGTATCCCTGCTACCCCTGCCCATGCCTGGCATTAAGTGTAAGATTCATACAGAACAGACAACCAGGGACTTCTGAAAGCAGTTTGTGGAGCTGGGTACTCTATCCCCGTTCCACATAAATGGTGTCCCATACCTAATTAAGGCTCCTTGGGAACCCCAAGCACACAGTCCAGCTGAATTTTCTTCATCCAGGAACCCAGGAAGCTGGAATTCACCGGGCAAAACCCACACAGATGGGCAGATAAAACTACAAAGTGCCAGAACTGCAATATTGACTGTTGGGTACTTTTTGTCACATGCCGTAGGTGCTCTCCTGTTGTGCTGACAACCTCTCATTTTTCCAGTAAAAGCAAAGATTTTTATTCCATCACTGTTGTTCTTTTCAGTGCCTGATCTCTATACCCTGGGCTGAGCCGGAGTGAATTGTTGGTGTTTTTTCAATCCTGTCAAGATCAAATGCACATATGCTTAGAGAGCAACTAGATGGTGCTCTAATAGATTTATATTGTTGGTATTAAAAATCCAACTCGATGGTTTTGACCACTTTCACAGTTTAAAATAATTTGCAGAAACCATGTGAGAAAAGTATCTTCCTCTGATGTAGTCCCAATTTCAGAAGAGTCAAGTGCAAACAGATCTTTCTGTAGATACATCATTCTTAGCAAGACAGAAAATGGCTCGGGTAAAAACATAACTATTCTGACACCCCCAACTATTCAGCCTCCTCAGGTCTCCTAACGCTGAATTAAAAAGCTCACAGGACTTAAGAGTGCTTGCTGTGGGAAAGGGTTTGCAAAAAAAGCCCTGGAAACTAATAGGGTGGAAAAAATGATAACTGCTAAGAAGCTTCAGTAACAACTGCAACTATCTTATGGCTTACAGTCTCCTTATACAGGTTAACGTTCAATTATGCCTTAGTTACCTAGGCAGAAAGATAGATGTGCTGTCAGCTTTGACAGAATGAAGAACACTGACTGTTAAGACCAAAGAATATTCTTTAAAAAAGAATAGCTGCTATCGTACTTCCTATAACACGCAACTCAAATCCTGGGTTACAAACTTGGCCTTGCTGCTTACACAGCACACTGCATGTCATGTTTCCCTGCCATGTCACCCCTCTCATCTTCCAGCCTGCACGGCCACATGGGCTTCAGCGTGAGTGAGAGCAGAGAGGTGGTGGCTGCTTGAGCCCCTTTTCTACCTCACCAGTTCAGGGAGCCAGGTCCACCTGTGCTGCTCTCAGGCAGAACCAAGAGTCATCGCAGAGGTACTTTCTAGCCACCATGTAGTGGGCATCACCGAGGCCCTTGTCATCATCCTTCATGGTGGTTCTCCCACTAGGACAAAACGCTCCACTGGGATAACTTTTGTATCCTGGCAGGGCACAGACCAACACCTACTGCAAAACATGACTCCTCCCTATCTGACCTGAACTCTGGATGCCAGGGATCTGCTTCCTGACAGTAAAGAGGCCACCTCAGTCCCCACAGCCATCACCTCTGTCTTCCTAGGGACAGCAACAGTTGCTCAATGGGCATCCCTGAAACAGATGGTCCTCAGCACAGAGTTGAAATGCAGAGCTCAGATATGCAGCATGAAGGAGCTCGCTGCTGGGTGCGTGCAACCCAGCTAAGGCACATCTGGCTGTAATCTCTCCCTCGGCTGCACAGGGACATGCAGAGCCTATCATAGCTTTTCCCCAGAGGTTAGAGGTGAACCAGCTGGACAAAAACATAATCAAACTTGTCCCTGTTTTTTTCTGAAGTCAGCTTTTCAGTTTGTTCACAGAAGTGTGCAAGAAAGTTAATGAAATACTATTTAACAAATCTATTTTTTGCTTGCTCTCAAATCCAAGTAGTAGCTGTATGTATTGCTTTATGCCAGGAAGCGCACACAATAATGCACACCCTCCTGTGGCAGCACCTTAAAATTGCAGAGATTATATGAAACAACCAGCCTTACAAAACACACTTTATTTGCTGTACTAGTGAAATGGCACACATTTAAGTACACAAGATATAGAAGGAAACACATCAGAATGGAGAGTGGGAAAGCATTCCATTACACTGAAACTCATTTACACCGAAAGACGAGGAAATGCAGTACATGTGAGAAGACATATTCCCTAAAATAAAAAAGATAACTGTGATCAAACCCCCATTTTTCTATAGAAATCTATCCTGAAGAGCTATATATTTTGTCATATGTGCAACTTTTTGAGACAGTCACTCTAAAATTTATTATGTTTACCTCTGAAGTTTCTGGCAGATCCATACCACATCACGCTGCCTCTCTTCACTAAGCACTGCAAGTCCCTGTAAGACTGGTGAGCATTAAGCAGAACACAGCCACGTTCCACTTCTCCAGCACACACAGAAAGCTCACAAATACAGAAGTCTCAGTCTTCTCTCCTTCCTCATCACCTCTCCAACCCTCTTGCTCCCTAAAAATAAAGTGCCTTCCCCCATATTTTTTTCAAAGTTAAAGCATGCAAATCACACTCACTACAGTTCCACATTTTATTCTGCATTGTCATTATGTCTGATTAAGCGTTGTTAAGGCTCCATGTGTTAGAATCAGGCCCTTTCATAACACTGGAGAAGTGAGTTTGAGAGGAAAAAGAGGTATTAAATCTGTGAATGTTCGTAAATGAGAACTGACATTTTCAGGTACCCTACATTTCCATGAGAGGTTTAATGAATACCAAAAGTGATTTGCTGAGTGTCTGACTGACAAAACCAGACAAAAATAAAATACCATGCTGGCTGGTACAGCGTTGGGAAAGAAAAATCTAATTTCAGATTAATCTGTGCTTTAGTATAGTTATCATTGAAGGGCTAGCTTTAAAATCTTTAATTCACTTGTATAATTGCTATGTATAACTGCTATATTGTTGGATATGAAACAACTATTTACAACAGTTCTGTGATTTTTAACACAAAAAGGTGTATTCTCTCTTAATAATATAAAAAAAATTAGTATTAGTTGCTTGTACTGTCAGAAATAAGGCTATGAACTAAGTCCCGTTTCTGGAATATGTCACTAAGGGAGTAAAACTCACACCTTGCAGGGGTAGAGCAAAAGGAATAAGGGAAGCAGCTCTAACCTAGGAGCTGCAAATGCACATGGTAAATTCAAGCCACTACACGGGACTTTGCATGATCTCTGCCTATGCTCTGACTCCTCTTTCCCAATGGTACAGGATTCAGAGCTCTGTTTCCAGCTCCCTCAAATGTCAGAGAAGAAGTAGGCTCCAACTTCTGGGGCAGGCACTGGGGTCTGGCAGCAGCAAGGCAGCAGTTTCAAGTCTTTTGGCAGGCAGGTTGCTAATGCAGCCATGTTCTAGCTGTTTCATGTTTAAGGACATCTGCTCCAGCACAGCCATTGCTGTGAAAATGTTCATATTTCCTGTACAGTAGCATACACAGAGAGAAATTCATATTCTCTTCTAATATTTTTCATGCAAGTGATTTGCAGACAGAATTTGCAAAAAAAGCTTATTTTTCACAAGGGTAGCATTTCAAATGAATGTGATATCAAAGCAAACATACTGTGCATTAAAAGCTCATCAACATGATACATATGATTCATGGTCTTTTTTGACTTGTCCAAAAATGAATCTGGAAGAAGAGATGCCATAACTACAGCTAGAAAGGCATTAACTGTTGGTACAGACATCCAAAGGTGCTGCTGAATCTTCAGACATGGCAGCAAAACTGATTTGAAATGGACAACTTTATTTCACCATCAGCATGGAAAACGGCATCGGATCCCTGGGCTGTGCATAGTCCTCTGAAGAATTAGTATTACTCACACAATACCAATTACTTACACAATACCAACACTTCTCAAAAATGCAACACTTGGTCAAAACTCTAATGAAAAACTGTACCTATACCATTAACTGGGAAACTACTGTAGCTATTCATGAGACTTCAAAGTTAGGAAATAAAATAAAAGATAACAGGAAAGATGACTTTTACTTGTAAAGCTGCTATAGACAAAAAATTACTGGAAAAAATAATAATCCCATTTTCAATGATAAAACAGAGACTACAAAAATTTTTTTTGAAGTTTCCTGCTTAGCTACCTGTGTCTGATGTAGAGATTTTGGACTACAGTATTGCTTGCAGCGCTGCAGCCTTCCTGTAGGAAAGTCCAGCTCCTGTCCTGCCTCCACTGAAATCAGTGGCAGTTCCCTCTGATTTCAGTGGTGCAGGAACAAGCTCTAACCTAGAGCTCAAATTTGCAGTACTGAGGAAACTTTTCCAATCCTCACGATCACTTCAAGAAGAGAGGTTTCCATATCTAGTACTTATCGCACACTCCAGCCTTCATGACATATCAGAGAGAATTAAAACTGAAAGGTCAGAAATACTTACTTCCACTAGGGATCAGGTCCCTATCTGGAATGAAGAGCTTATATCCATAGTGCTTTTCTAGAACATCTGGCAGAATTTCAAGTGCAAACTGCTCCTCTTCATTATTATCACAATCTAACGCATCAGGATCCACTTTGGTGTATGAAAGATACGCATCATATTCCTTGTTGTCTGTAACAAAATAAATTCACGTTCAGCCTGCTGTTTGCGAGAGCACTATAAAGAATACAGGAAAGTACTAGGAAATCCTATTAGTCCTTGAAACGATCAAGCATTTCCCAACAAACTTGGGACTTTTCACAGGAACATATAATCTGGCTGCCACAGAGAAATTTTTCAGATCCAGACAAAGGATATCCTTTCAGTTTTCTTCTGTGTGTTGAGCTAGTTAGTAATGCTGCTTCATGTGGCCAGTGTACACATATTCACATCTGAAAAGATCACGGGCAAAATTTTGATACAAATACTAAAGCTGGAACTTTTTATTTTAATCCTTTACATATTGCTAAATGGAACTGTTTCAACTCCTATGCCTCAGGAGTGCTATGATTATGCAAAAGTTTTGAGATTGGAAAAGTTTTTGAGCCTGGAAAGTTTGGAAAGTTTTGAGCAAGGAAAACTTCTTTGCACAAGTAATTTTGACAAAATACATGACTTAAATCAGATGAATACCGATTATGCAGAAAATACTGACAAATACAAACAGCCCAAAGCATTTTTTCAGAAAATCTTGTAATTTTTAAAACCAATATCATAATTTTAGAGGTCACTCAATCCAGGTATTTTAAATACTTGGGGCTCACAGCATGAGAGAGAGAAATAACTCCAAGAGCAAATGGGGCACAGGGGAAGACTTGCCCCTCCATTCTGCCTGCAGCTTAGGGGTAGAGGCAAAGCCTCATCAAAAGGTAGAGGCAGGCAGTGGGTGACAGAGGGGACCCAGGCAATGCCACATGAGGACAGCGGGACTGCAACGCAGTGATTTTGCTAGAAAGGGCCACACACCTCCTCTTCCTCCTGCACAGCACTGTGGCTTGTCTCCAGCTCTCTGCATATGAAACACAGAGCTAAGAACTGGCAACTGTGCTAGGAACAGAAGTAGCACCACTATTGAGCATGGGATCCATGCTGGGATCAGACTGTCAGTGACATTTCTCTTTGCTATTCCTCTGCAGTAACGGAAAATAGTGTATCGAAAAAGTCAACCTTCAGTAATTCAGTCTCCAGGGAAGAGCACAGCTGCCATTATTTACAGAAAATGAAAAATCAAATAGTTAATGTTGTGAGGACAAAACTGCATGAATGGAGGGTTGCTGAGTACCAATTATCTGTAAAGAATAGTGCACATGAATGATAATTAAAGCAGTTAAAAATCATCAATATATTCTGATAAAAAGAAAAAATAGCTAATCATAATATAATACATTTCCTGATGACCTTGAAATTGTAATTCTTGACACAAAGCCAGGCCCATGAGGGTCAGAACTACAGACAAAGCATGTGAATAATTATATATATGTAAAAGGCAATTTGCCTAGTGTCACCATAGCTGTATGGGAGGATGTCCACCTGGCTTGCTGATATTTCTCCGAAATCAACAGTATACAAAAATAGTAGTTACTGATGGAAAGATGACAGAAGAACAAGCAGCAAAGAAATAAAGGCCAGTCAGCTTTGGAGTCCTGTCCAAAACCTGCTACCCTGTCCCTAATGAAGCCTGCCAAAACCTTTTAAGGGAGCCAGCCACCAAGTGATCCAGGTGGCAAACATCCCTGCAAGCATTTGAGAGCTCTGCAAAGGCAGCGAAGCAAACCCCAGAGCACTGACACACCTGCAGCACGGAAGCTGCGCACGGATTGCATGCAAGCAGTCCCTGAGCTTCCTGCCCCTTCCAGCTGCGTGGGTACAACTGCCCTCTCCAGTCACCTCTATTCACAATACAAGCAAGAAAGATGTGGACAGAACCAGTTCCCCTGGGCTCCTGTGAGTCCATACACTTGTGTTATATCTCTATGATCTCGACTCCCGCTTCACAAACTTCACATACACAGTACATAGCAGAAGGACCTATCCATGCTTGCCCATGCTTGCTCTGTGTGCTTTGGATGCAGCACTGTTTGAAGCCATTTTCTAATGGCTTCCCTTAATCCTCAGTACCATTTTCTCTAAAAACAATGCTATGCACAACACAGGAAGTGAATGCATTCAACATTGCTTACACAGGATATTTTTAGAAATAGGAGTAAAGAAAATCTGTTGAGTTCCAAATCTTCTACTTTAAAGAAATACATGTCTAAATGGAAAAGGATCCTACAATTGCATCTATACAGCTGACTGCTCATGGGAGCTCCGTACGTCTCCACTATAGCCTACATGAGTAGAAGGAAACATCCCCATATATGCTTTGACTTCAGTAACATTCTGCCTCCATCCTTCATTCTGCAGGATCAGTGTATTGGGTTTGCATGGCAAGGTTTTGGTAGCGGGGGGGCTACAGGGCTGGCTTCTGTGAGAAGTGCCAGAAGCTTCCCCTATGTCCGATAGAGCCAATGCCAGCTGGCTGCAAGACGGACCTGCCACTGGCCAAGGCTGAGCCCACCAGTGACAGTGGTAGCACCTCTGGGAGAACATATTTAAGAAGGGTGAAGAAACTACTGTGCAACAGCAGCCAGGAGAGAGGAGTGAGAACGTGTGAGAGAAACAATCCTGCAGACACCAAGGTCAGTGAAGAAGGAGGGGGAGGAGGTGCTCCAGGCACCGGAGCAGAGATTCCCCTGCAGCCTGTGGGGAAGACCATGGTGAGGCAGGCTGTCCCCCTGCAGTCCATGGAGGTCCACGGTGGAGCAGATATCCACCTGCAGCCTGGGGAGGACCCCACACTGGGGCAGGTGGATGCCTGAAGGAGGCTGTGGCCCTGTGGGAAGCCTGCACTGGAGCAGGCTCCTGGCAGGACCTGTGGACCCATGGAGAGAGGAGCCCACGTTGGAGCAGGTTTTCTGGCAGGACTTATGACCCCACAGGGGATNGAAGAGTGTGAGGAGTCCTGCCCCTGAGGAGGGTGAAGCGGCAGAAACAACGTATGATGAACTGACCCCAACCCCCATTCCCCGTCCCCCTGCACCGCTGTGGGGGAGGAGGTAGAGAAATTGGGAGTGGAGTTGAGTCTGGGAAGAAGGGAGATGAGGCGGGAAGGTGTTTTAAGATTCAGTTTTATTTCTTATATCCTACTGTGATTTGATTGGTAATAACTTAAATTAATTTCCCCAAGTAGAGTCTGTTTTGCCTGTGATTGGTGAATGATCACTCCCTGTCCTTATCTCAGCCCACAAGCCTTTTGTTATATTTTCTCTCCCCTGTCCAACTGAGGAGGGGAGTGATAGAGCAGCTTTGGTGGGCACCTGGCATCTAGCCAGGGTCAACCCACCATGATCAGAATGTAACATAAGGCAGTAATAGTTCTAAAATCAGGCACTGGAAAAATAAAAGGTTGTTTTCAGAATTAACGTGCACACAAAATCCCCTATGTACTATTTAGAGGGGCTTCCTCTAAACAACTAGAAAATAAGACTGTTTCATAAATTAAAAGCGATTGAACCAAGGAAGTTACATGACTAAAAATGCAGCAGCTTCAGACTGGAAACATAAGATAAATAAATCAAAGCAATCTGGGGGAAGTTACCACTTTGGGTCACTTTTTGTTGGTGTGAACCAGGGATGTTATGTTGGTATAATCCCAAGGTATTAGAGGTAAATTACTTCCCAAAACACAATCTCACCCCTTACTTTCTCCTAGGCATCAGTATAAATATTGTGCAGTAGTTTATAGTAAAAAAAGCACATCATTTTAGGTTTTCCCAGTCACACAGGAAGATTGAGAAAGAGGAAGTTTCCTGATCTCTATTACTGCTATTTATCATTCCACATTCTAAAATCCCCTGGATGTCATTCCACTCATTCTCCAAAACTCCTATGGATTTTATTGTAGCGAAACATTTTCACACTGTATCCACCCAGTGTTAAACAGAAACATTTATTATTTTGATAACAGTAATGCTAACTGCGGAAAGTAACATGTCTGTGCAACCGCATATTGTTTTGGCACAACAGGGGAAATGTGTTCCCTGCTCTTTTTTCAAATATGTTGTTGTTTCTAGATATACCATTCCAGACTGCCTACATGACTCATAAGTGTTGTAGTGGGCTATAAAAAGTACTTGTACTTGAATACTGCACTTCAGATCTTTAGCAGATACTAGTTATATGCATATTAATAACATATTAATTATGCTATAATAGAAGTCTTAAGAATATAATAATAGGATTTAAAGCACTTGGATTTAGTTTAGCAGAGCTTACTCCAGCTTCATAGGAGCAGGAATGCTCTATATTCAGGAGAACTAAAGCTTCAATTTAAAAATACATGTTTAGCTTTAGGCACCAAACAGAATATATGCTAGTGAGAGGGAAGGGGGGGAAGAACACTGAAAAACAGCCCAGTTTGTTCCTAAACATACTCTCCAGGCAAGCTGTACATTTCCACTAAGTTGTTTACAGTCTCCCAATTAACTGAGGTAACTAGTTAGCCTCAATAACAGTCACCTCTTACTAGTTACTGGAGTTAGCTGGCAGCCTGAAGACAATTCAATGGGAATGTTTAATGAAAAATACCTGGTGAAAGGGCTGCCCACATAAGTATGGATCTCAGGAGAAGTGATCCTGGGCATATGTGGCACTGGGACACATGAACGTGAAGAGTTCTCCTGAGGAATCAGATAACAAATGACATTCAAGCCTCTTTAACAGGCTCATGAACGATTCTTCTAACTCCCATTTGCTTACACCATGTCCCAGTGAAAAGACTCATTGATTTCAGGGAGCTTTGGGAGAAAGTCTTAGGCCTTTACACTGTTGGGTGCTTAGTAGTCTGATCTTAAACTGGCAGCAAGTATCTTTTGGGATCCATTTCAATCTAGAAGCTTCATCACTTTGGGTCTTTGAAATATTTGCATTGCATGTATTGAGTTTCATGAGCAACTGCTTACCATCAGCTGCTTCGTCTCCTCCAAAGTTCTGTCTGTAGAACAGCATTAACTCTATGTTGTAGCACTTATAGATGGTCACAAGCAAAATAAGCAGAAGAAGGATGGCTCCCAGTCCTCCAGCAAGCTCTATTTTGTAGATCAAATCTAAAATTAGCAAGGAAAGACAAAAAGGTTATGATCTTTCCAAGCTTTATTTGCTCTAATCCACTGTACAATTCCACATAAAATTGTGCAGCTTCCAATTATAACCACTGTAACATTAAGGATGCCTAAGTTCTTTGTTCATTACCTATTACTTAAATTTACCCATTTACTCCATCTACTGCCCATCTGAAATCACCATCCAGAATGCATTTGAGGCTATAATCATAATTCTTCTACAAGGGGATTATGTAGTGATTTTACACAGAGGATTAATCAACTTTTAATGAGCTTGTGGAGCTTGAAACTTCTGTCTTGCCAGAGTGCATCAGATGCTGTATGCAGCATGTGAGAATAGATATACTAGACATATTGTACTCCATTTGGGAGGCTCTAGTCCCTCCAAAATTATTAAACTTGGTTTTATATTTGAGAAGCCAGTGGATGAGCTGATGTGAGCTGCCAAGCCAGGACTTCAGCTGAGTCACTGGAGAATGAATTGAGCATCCAGAAAGCCCAAGATAATGTGAGAAGCCAGGAGCACACATCAGGCTGCTAAGAGCCACTTTCTCTGAGTTGTGACGGCTACTAACGGAGTTCTCACATGTTTGTTTAGTACACATTATACTTTAATGGGAACTAGTGCTAGTTAAAAATCCCTACTGGGATGCTTTTGTTAGAAAACATCACAAGCAGTCTGCCTCAAAGAACTTCAGAAATTCATCGAAATGCAATTATCCATCTTTTACAGCTGGGGAAACAGAGGCACAGAAAAGTGAAACAACATGTTCAAGGTCATTCAGCAAACCAATGCCAGAATGGAATAAAAAACGTTGAATACCAGTCCAGTGCTCTACCTGATGTAAGACACTAACTTTAACAGTATTGCTCTTTAGCCTGAAATGTCCTCGGAACACAATGTTGCTCATAACACCACTTGGCATATTACTTAGCCATAAAAGAGAAAAGATGACAATTTGACAATAGCTACCTCTAACAGCCTATATTAGTTTGGGTAAGACGTCATGGAGAAGTTTGCTGCTGTAATAAATACAACATGAAGATGTAAAAACTGTAACAGAGGCAAGACAAAGTTTTTGTGATCTTTACATTTCTAAAACTTAGGTCAGAAAAAAATACTGGTATGTCATTTGTGTCATTTTCGAGATAAAAAGCAAACTAGTTGTGTATCTTTTGGGGTTATTTTTGCCTTGCCATGCCTTGTATTTCAATAATTAACATCAGATATCAGGCTATTCCCAGTTTACAGTATCTCTGATGTCTGTCTCCTAAGAAGTCATGGACTAATAGATGGAAAAAGTCTATTATAATAGCTATTTAATCTCTCTGAGAACACAGGGAATTCATGGGACTTTTATTACACTGCATGATAAAGTTAGCATATGCTCTGGGGATAAATCTGGTCAAATGGAGAACAGAGTTGGTTAAAATCACTTTTCAGGTAAAAAACTTTTTTCTGTTGTACTGAATCTTTTTTGCGAGGGAAGTGAGATGATGGCAAAGTTGGCAGCTTGGAAGGAGAGACAACGCTGAGCCTTGATCACCTGCAGCCCACACAGGAGCACAGACTTCTGTCCACTTGCTGGGGGAATGGCAGGGTATCAAGCAAAAACACAAAATCCAGCTCAAAAAGCAGAATCGACCTGTTTTTGCATGTCCTGTATTTGTCCTGCTGCCCCACAAACTCTCCTAGACTCCAGACATAAGGAGGTAGAAAGCCAAGGCTTTTGGGCTCCTTATTTCCATTCCAAGGTGGGGGCAATGGAGAAAACCCGAGAATGTTCAGTTTTCTTGCGTACTCCAGCTCTCAGTCTCTGCCTCTGATTAATGCCTTACACCTAAAGTGGTCCTCACTGAGGTCAGTAGGGAAGGCAGCACACCCAACATTAGCAAAAGAGATGAATCTGGGCTTTGTGCTATAATAGAGACTGAAAATTAGTAAATAATAATATTCTGATAGTTTCTAATGTAAAATAATGTAGAAGGACTTAGCCACAATGTATCACAGAGGATTATGGTCTTTAAGATACTGTAAGTCTCATAAACACCCAATAAATGAGAGACAAATGTATTCTAGAAGGTTTCTCATCATTTAGTACTGTATCAGTATCAACCCCCCCCCCAAAGTTAGTTTCCTGCATGTCTTGAATAAAGGCAGCCTCCTTGAAATACATGGTGAGCAAACATCATTATCGTATTTACTTTTATCTAAATTCACTTGTTTTTTCCACTAAAGGCATGGCTTGATTTTATTCTGCAGTTCCTGACAAGTTATTCACTTTCCAGGAGAGTTATATTATAGACTATGTAGATTTCAATCACTAAAATACTGGACCGTTTTCAAATTCATTTGAAGGGAATCCTGAACTATATCCACAACTAAGGGACAAGTGGGCGTATATTGTGTTTCCATGTAATCTGAGCACCAAACGTGCTAGGACAGCATGGAGGAAAAAAAAAAAAAGCAAACCCAGGATTGTCCAAAACTTATTTTTTAACTACTTGAAAGCAAATAAACCATGTGGTCTTGAATTAAGTCGGTAAAGAAGAATGTGATAGCAGACAGTGGTATTTAGGTCTCAGGAGCATGCCTGATTCTGCCTTTGCATTGGTCGCTTTGGATATTTGAAACTGGATTTGGTTCTTTTTCAGTCAAAAAAAAAACCCAAACCCTAAATGATAATGCATGCTCTGGGGCTATCAGTACACTGGTGCTGTACAGACAGCATTCTGTATTCTCCGAAAGCATTTGTGAGGACCATACCACTAATACAGCAAAAGACTTCAACATATTTTACCTTAAATATTTGAACAGTTCCTTCTTCTTCCTTAAAGCAAAGTATGTGCTCAAAAATAACCACCTGATGTCGTCAAAACAAGAGCTAACTCTAGAAACTCTTATACTACAGCTATAACTTGGATTTGGGGCTTATTCCTGGTTTTGTAACCAAGACTTCCTAGTTTACCAGGACTCATGATTAATGCTGACTTGTGTACACCTGATGTGCTGCAATCACACCTTTGAACAGAGGGCAGACATAACCTACAGCACTGTGAAAACCAGGAGACAAAATGGAGCTACAAACACCTCTTGCCAAACAGGGATAACGCAGCCCTTAGCAAGTAAGACTTTGAGGGAGGGGGATTTCTCTGGCTGGGAGATCTGTGCTTCCTCTTTGCCTTTCCGAAGTGCCTCAGCATCTGGAAAGCTGCAGCACATTGCAGTAGGAATCCATGATCCCTTCTTTGACATGCACAAAGGATGCTGGTCAACAGCTTTCTACCAGTCCTGCCCTAAGTCTTGTCACAGGTCAGTAAATACAGTAGTATCTCCTGGCTAGTGAATAATCTACAGTCAAATCCAAGCTGGAGAAAGCTAGGATAGGAAGTAATCATATCAAGTTGCAGAAAGGAAAAGTTTGGTCAAGTGTTTGTAAGAACTTAATAAATAACAAACAGGAAAATGGGACAGGCAGTCAAAGGACACAGTGAAAATACTGTGGTTATTTTAAATGACACTTTAATAGCTTGAAAATCAACTATTGAGAATGCCTGAGGGGAATATAAGCTTTCTACAGCCACAGTGCAGAGAGAAATGAAATAGTAGCTGAGAATTGATCCTTTCCACCCCCAAATTCTGTATTCAGCAGTGCTTCTTCCATAATTTCAGCAGAGCTCCGAAATATCTGCATTTTCTTGTTATAAATAAACCTAGCTTGTTATTCTAATATATGCAACACAGCTGAACATTTAACAGTGTCAACATAGATATACTTACTATCAGTTGTATATTTATGAGGTTCAGTGGATGGAAAGGTAGAACACTTTTTTGCACTGAAGTGGCTAATCCTTCATCATGATGACCAGATTCCTTAAAGCTGTGACAACTTGTCAGTTTAGATATTGAATATATATTCGTGTGTGTTCTACACCACAGCTGTGGGCCATTGTTTCTCAGAGTGGTTTGCACCTTCCGTATTCTGTTTTATCCTTATCACTTAGCATAACACATAACCTACGTTATGCCCTTCTTTCTGGGAGGACATAGAACTCTCACATATAGAGGAAGCTATGTAAGTAGGACTCGATCCAACTGATTTTGACAGGATTGCATAGTGCACTTTCACACCTATAACCTGTGGGTCACATGAAAGAATAGCAAAAAAAGAGGACATTGACCCAAAAGTTTCCTCTCCCTAGTAGCCCTTTTTTGTCCCAATACCACCCCTCCCTCACTTTTCATTTTATTCAGATTATAGCCATGAAACACAGCATTTAGCATCCAGCATGCCTTTAGGTGAACCGATGACTATGAATGTTTTGCAGAACTGCGGTGCCCCATCTGGAGAGGCCTTGACTGGACTTCCTGTTCTTCCACTTGGCTCTTAGTTCATTTGTCCCATGGTGATGTCTACCCTAGGCTCAGAGGTCAATCTGCAGCACGCTCAGGTGCTAATAGTATATTTAAACCTTCTCCATATGGTGACACTTTTGTGGGATTTTGCTGCAGCTGTGATGATGGAGAGCACTGGCTTTTTTAACTGACACTAAGGCTGCAATCCACAATCTGCTAAGAAGCATGTCCTTGGCCTTAGTGGTCTGAAAGCACATGAAAGACTGGAACAGCACTTGCAGGTGTGCCTCGGGAAAACATTTATTCTTCTCCTCTTTTAGTAAATTAATTTACAGCCAAGAATAATGGCAGAGGTCTGGACAATGTATTAACTCTTTAGTCAATCTCTGTGCTGATGGCTCTGTGGTTTCACATTACGTCTTTATCCTGAGCATATAACCTTCCTTTGCTTTCCCAGCAGTTACTGTCTTATAGCTTTTGTACTACCTAATACACTGTATCTTAGAGACATCACCATCAAATTTAAATGTCACCCTACTTAGGAATAGAAGAGGTGATTGAACTAACATAAGAATCGTAATGAGATACTGTTACACTCCTAATGATGATGACTTCTACAAACAGCAGAGCATAGTAGCACCTTTTTATCTGGAACATCAAATCCAAATGGTTTCCTTTCTGCTACAGATAACTTGTCAGTAGTGGTATTCTCAATTCCAGGTACAGTACCAAGCAAAGAAACCATGATGGGGTAATTCTCCCTTGGTTTGTAGCTCCCATTGCAATGTTTTCATTCCTAGTGCAGTTGGAAATCAAAATGCATGGCAACTGTTTAAAGCTTTCAATTTAAACAGCCAAGCCAGGAAGTGGAGAAATACGAGAACATTTGACCTCACTGCTGAGGTACTTATTCTAAGAAATGCACATTTTAACTTCATCACACAATTACTTCTGGCCTAGTCAGTCAACTCTGGGTCAAATTCATAGGTTGCTTAGACCAAAATACTTCCACTGATTATATTGATGCTTTATGGGTGACTGTTTTCCAGGGAAGTGCATCACCTGCAAGGCTGATTCATTAGAGACTAAAGAACAATTCATGATTTTTTTTCACAAATGGTAAACGGAAGCTGTAACACAAACATACTTCAGCTCCAAGTAGGCATGCAGGAATCCAGCCTGGCTCAGAGGGGTCAGCAGGACCTTCATAACTGGCTGACCTGTTGCTGCTGAGGCAGGTGAGAGTACAGATAATTAAATAAAGAGAATTACCTTTCTTGCGCAGAAGAACACTGGCATGTTTCCGTCCATTTCTGTTTTCCACATGACACGTATAGTTAGCCAGGTCTGCCTCCTCTACAGCATCAAAGATCAATGTCAATTCAACCTCTTTTTCTCCAAGATGTTCTCTGAGGAGTCTGAAAGGAAGGATACAGTCTTTGCTTAACCGAATTAATATGGGTGAAAGATTCCCAAAAGAACCATGATTTCTCAGTACAAGATACACAGTGTTCCTGGCCTCCTTCACTCCTGGAGAAGGACTTAGGAGGACACTCAAGCTGCCTGAAAGAGACTTCACAGAGGCATCTTTCATGACACACAAAGTCTTTGTCTTCCTCCATGCCTGTAGTGAGGAGCTGAATCAAGTGCAGGAAGAGCGGCTATGAGTGCAATGGTTGCATGTGGCTTGTTTACCTCAGCTCCACCAGAATTAAATGCTAAAAAATGTTTCTTTTAAAAGAAGCAATAAATGCTCACTTTCCAGAGAAGTAAATATGCACTACTAAGCCATTGCTGAGTAAATTATAAGGCAATATTTTAAAGGCTGGGTATTGTGATACATTTTAGTGCAGTCTGGAAAACCAATGAAAGGAGCTGTGCTACTCTGTGGAATTTTCCTCTATTTTTGGGGGCTAGATCCTGACTTGAAAAGAGAACAGTGTCAAGAACAAGAGCTCTCTGCTCCTTTGAGAGGACAGAGGAGACATGCAAAATCCCCACAAAGGGAGTAGAAAGTTCTAGCAGACTTTCAGTCCAGAGGTACAGTCTTTTCATGTCATTGTTCTAATGTGAACATTAAAAAGAATGCAAAGTAAAGTGTTTTCTGATGCTGACATTAAGTCTAAAAACATAATGCCCTATTCTCTCAAAAGGCTTATCAGGTGCTCAAGAAAAAGTTACTGGTCCTTTGAACAAGGAAATGTAACATCAGGTAAAATCTACCAGATTCATTTGATCCTGTCAGCATACTGCTGCATAACGTGTAACGGCATAAACATAAAATGTGTGATGCCCTCGCAGTTGTCTGTGAACTCACCATTGCACGTAATACTTCAGTGAGTCTTTTCTCCAAAAAGATAGTGTACAGCACTAAGCAGTAAAGGTATAAATAAGATCTACGTTCACCAGAAAAGAAATATGTTCTCCAGACACTGAAGGGAGGCAATTGGGCACAAAGTAATTAACCAGAGCACTGTTTGCACTGGATGGAAACTGCTTCTGGAAAGCTTAAAATTTTTTAGTAACAACAAATCCCAAACTTCTCTATTGCGAACCAAAGGTGTTTGGAGGTTTCCAATGCACACACACATTTTCTTATGTACATAATTTCATATAACAAGTATGGAACTCCAAATCTGAAAACAAATCAGAAATGAGGTATGAGAGCATTGCACTAGACAATCAAAAATGCAAGCCTGACTGCTATAAACCACATATTTACAGTAAGATTTAATACAGCACATAGCCTTCAAAGGCTTGTGTGATCTGAAGGAACTCAGAAGATGTACCAGAGCATCCACAACATCTCAGCCTCTTTCACTATGGCCGTGCAACTTGCAAAAAAGCAAGTGGAAAACCATTAGTTTAAGAACTAGCATTTGTGTTCAATTTGGAACTTGGATTGCATCTTTTTTGCAAATTCACTCTCATTTATTGTGTATTTTTGAATTTTTTTTATTCTGGCTCTGAGTCCAAGCGCAGACTCAAATCAGTCTAAATCATTGGGGGTCAGAGAAATCAATTCTCATTTACCTATTAATATTCCATATGTATATATATAAAAATATTTTAAACTCAGGAAAGTCTGTCTTCTCTGTTGGTAAACAATATGTTCCACAAATTTTGTCTTACAAATCATTTGCAAGGAACAAATAAAATCATTAACAGAGAAGACATCTGGGACACTAATATGGAGATCTCTGTGAATGTTCAGATTGTCTCGTGTTTACTATAATCAGCATATTTTATGCAGAAATAAATGAAGACAGATTACAATTAAGATAAAATAAACTATTATTCTAAATCTATTTAAAATAAAATAATTGACCCTTAACCTAAATTTATATAATACATGATCAGCTAAAAAGGAGCTTTCATAAAAAAGAACATGCATTTGGACTGAGAATTTTTTTCCACTTATTTTCATGCTAATTGCAATCTTTAGGAAGAGAACTCTTTAGAATGGGATATTTCATGAAAATGCTGACAGGTACTTAAGCATTGTGCTGGTAGCAAAGTGTAGAAAGCTCTTAGTGGTGTTAAACCTTTCATTCCTGCTTTTTTTTTTCCCTTTTTTTTCTTTTAACTAATACTCTACAGCTAATGATTCATTATTGCCATAGAAATACACAGTTGGTCACCTACATTTTTTTAATATGTGTGCGGCCTTTAATTGATAGCATTTTATAGTTGGTTCAGAGAACATTGAGCACAGTATTTTGGGGTTAGAAAAGGTATACAGTATCAACAAGTAAGACCTTAAAGCTGCAACAGTATCTGCTGAACACCCAGAGGATGAAGCTCTTTCCCTATCTCAGTTGGGGGAAACTTTGCCAGCAACACTGCCAACACATGCCAGCTCCCACAAGTTGAGAAAATAATAGCTCTTTTTTCTGGTTTGATGAACAAACTGTAAGAGTAATTACATCATTTAATACGTAAATAAATCAATGGTGCTTGACATCTCACAACAAACAGGATGGAGAGAGAGAGAGAAGAGGTGGGTGAAGTAAAAAAAACCAAACCCAGTGCTTTCTTTTTGTTCAAGCTGAAACATTTTATTTGATCTGAAACAAAACATTTTGTCTACTGATTATTTTTCAGTTAAGAAAATATGAATTAAAAACAAAAGTGCCATTTCAGAATACAAATGTTTTCTTTGAAAAATATCCAAAGTTTTGGATTTTTCAAAACTTTTGTCATATTTTTCCAATGCATTTATGCACTAACTTGAATCTGAAGTTAAAATACTTTTCCTTTGAAACCATATTTTCCTAAAATTTTCAGGCTATTATGATCACAGATGTAAAGGCCATAAGAAAGCTTCACCAGGGTCTCTTTGCAAGACCAAGGCATTAATTCCAAACCTCTACTAACCTGCATGCCAGTTGGGACTTATCAAAAAGGAAACTTTTATTCTTTATATAGTTGAGGAACTGGACTGTGAACAGGGATAGGAACTCTAGTCTGTAGATGAAAGGGCAGATCTGTGTGTACATAAGTACCTTTCGAAAGAAAAGTAGTTCAACTAACAACATGGCACAGCCATCTTCCCTCTTACTTTCATGCATCATATTTCTCATTCCCTGCCCAGAAATAGTCTGCTTGAATAGTATAAGCTTTTCAGGAGAGGGCTGTCATTGCCATACTTCTCTGCAAAGCACCCAGCACATTAACAAGGCAGTGATGGTAATTCTGCCTCCCTCCCTCAGTATCCACTCCTAACAGAATGCAACATCCTCATCTTGTCTGAGCGTTTTGCAACCATCAGTTGACTTCTGTGGGTGAAAAGGCAGAATGTTAAAATAATCAGCAGGAAGAAATAAGGCTGCAGTTCAAAATGTCTCCATTCACTTCTTTTCATGCCTCTAGAATGAGTTAAACTATTTCCACTTTAAAAACGGAGACCAGAGGGGAAAAAAAGAACAAACATGCTCTACAAATCGAGCATTGTGAGGCACCTGCAAACTGTTCTGCAGTGTTGCCTGACGAAGAAAAAGAAGCAACTCATAGGTGGCTGGAAGAGGAAGATTTATGCCTGAAAATACTTCTTTGCCATGGCAGAGAGGCGGTGTTGAAATTTGCTGTGGGCTTCTTTGATAATTAGGTACAACTGACAACTCTTCAGGCAGGCTTAAAGACTCTGATTCCTTCTTTAATAGCCCTGGTTCTATTTACATGACATTTTTATTACCACTGTGAAAAATCCACCTGGCAAGCAAAGCCTCTTTCTCCTTTTCCCCCTATGCATGTCTAACATCTGAGGACCTTAATTCAAGGGAAGGCAAGGAGGCACGTTAAAGATGGGGTCATCGCCTCAGAGTCCTGCAATGCTGCTTACTTTTTATTATGATGCTCTGTAACAAGGTCTAATAAATAGCAAGAAGCCCAGTGCTACATATATATTACTCATGGTGAAGTCTGCTTACCAAAAAAACAGCTTCACAGGTATGATTTTAACAGAAATGCTCAAGTCATATGCATCCTCATTTCAGTGCTTTCATAACAGCACGCTAATTGGCTAGTAACTATGCATGCTAGAGGATGCAAACTAGCGGTGGATGTTTTGTACTTCCACATCGCATTGATCTGGAAACCTGAACTCACAAATATACAGCAAATCCAGCAACACAATGGATAGGTACAGTTCAGGGTAAGGAGAGCACCAAAAATTCAGAGTGCTACTAAATTTGTGAACTAATTTAAGATAGGGGATGCAGAGTTAAAATGTTAGATATTTGCCAAAGGAACAACCCATGAAGTATCTTGGTCTGGTTGTAACAATTCCCAATTACTTGTAGTTTCTCAACATTAACAGAAACGTGCTGATAATACCATATAGAAGCAAACTGATGGGAAAAGCATCTAACCAGCAAGTTCACCGTGGCTCATCAAATTTCAAACATACATGACATTTTTTGAAATACATTAATAAATAAGACTGGGTGGAGGATGTGGGCTGGCTCAGGGCACTGACAGAACAGTTGGTGCTGCTTAGTTTCCGTGAAGCAGCATACCTGTAATGGGACACATAAACAAGAGCTGTTACTGTGAAAAAATCATTTGCAAAAAGTTACTACTGCAGTTGCCATAGCTACTTCTAAATGAAAAAAGGGATGGACTGTGGCACTGCTGGTAATGATGCAGTAGGTTTTGGTAAATGCTGTTTTTAGTGCTGGCTGTGATGCACAGGAGATTAGGTACGTGATAAGTAGCTTTGCTGAAGAGAAGATTCACTGAATTGTGACGGGTCTGTAAACTGAGTCAAAGCATTTTAACGGAGTGAGAAAAGGGAGTTGTCACAAAATTAATTTGAAACATGAATGTGTAATGACATGGCACAATGAAGTACAAATACAGCTTTTTCAAACTCAATTTCACTAACAAATGCACATAAAGGAAAAGTTTTGAACTGTGCTAGAGCTGGAGATCTCTTTAAATACAAACCTCAAATTGTCCTTCTGATGCAGAGGAGGAACATGACCAAAATCACTCTGTTCACATATATACACTGGAGAGGACACAATGTCAAATGCTGATTACTTGCAATGGCAGAAGTTTCCAACAATTGTATTTTGTGGTCAGAAGCCCAAGAGAGGATTGTACACTTAAAGTCATTCTGGCGATATATGATAAATTTCATCTGTATGCAATTAAGGTGCAATGTTATGTCAGTTATTTTAGTATATCTTAATAACTAGTGGCTAAATGGCTGAACTCCAAATTATTGATCAAGTAATAAAGCAAAGGAATCACTCTCTCTGCCTGCTCTTCAAAATCACTTCTACAAGAAACAAACAATTCAGAAATGAGACCATAAAAATGTGTAATGGGAGGTGCTAAGACCTTGGCTTTCTTTATAATCTATATTCATCGTGCCTATAGGAGCTCGGACCACCTTGTCCAAAGTATAACCATAGCTTAGTCTTTNCCAAGCACAAGTTGGATATTGGACATCCTCACACAGTGACTACCTTCTCTCCCTTAAGTGTTAAGCATGGAGGAACAAATGATGCTCTTTGAAAGCCCTGGTTAAGGCAGACTGAAACCTATATCACAGGCAGGCAACACATTCAGTAGAAGAGAAAAAGTATGGTGACTTTGACAGGAGACCATTCATCTTTAACACTGATGCTGAAATGAATGTCATCTTGCCAAGGACTGCCACAAGAGGCAGCTGCAGTGGACAGCATCATTTCCATGCAGGTCTAAAATCAATGCCCAGAACACTGAAGAGACGCTTCAGCTACCATCAGGGGAATTTGATAACAGATTTTCAGGCACATAGATAGCTACTATGTCTTTAGAGTTTATTCACTAGAAAGGAGAGGGAGCAACTCACACTGTCCTGGTTCCAAGTCATTCATCACTCTTTAGACAGAAAACTATTTCCACTTACAATTAAAAACCTGTTTAAAAAAAACAGCAGGCCTTTGGGACATACCATATTTTTGACAGTAAATATTCCAAAAAGTACCTGACTTCGCCTTCTCTAATGTGACCTTCTAATTCTTCTATGAATTTTTCCCCTTTCATCCAGTAGATCATGGGGCCTGATTCTCCACTGAAGCCAAAGAAAGCTTTGCAGGCCACAGTCAGCGGGTTTCCTGAGAACAAGAAGAAAAGAGAGGGTTAAGAGAGGGTTAGACACTTTGTCATGGCTGCTAGTGAGACAATGATTGTGAGAAATCTCAACACCTCAGATAAACTTCCCCATTTAAAATTGGAGGGGAAAAAAAAAAAGAGAAAGAAGGAATAACTATAAACCATAGGAAAAAGGGTGATGTTGATTTGCATCTAGAGGAAATAGCTGTGAAATGAAACTCTGAGTTTACCCATCATTTCATTTTTCTCAGAAAGGTACTACATGAACAATGAGAAGGTATGGAAATGGTGTCAACATAACTGGGGAGTGTGCCCTAAGAGGCAGGTAAATCACTGAACTTGCTTACTGCTGCCTATCCACCTGTAAAAAAGACTCAGTAATAATTTCTTCCTCAGATAGATATCAAATGTTAATGAAGTCTTGCTAAGTTGTTTAGAGAGCTTTTAAAGATCCCCAAGTAAAACATGATGCCAGTGAGCACCAACAATACTCATGTTACTGTCAACAGGCTTTTGGCAAAGGACCAAACTTCAAAGCATTATTCAAGCAATAAAGTAAAGAACTAACCCTTTTCAGCTCTGCAAAAATACTTCCAAAAGAAAGAAAATAAAACTTGGAAACTGATCAGATTTCTCTTCTCTCCAAGAATTCAGCATTTAGATGGGTTTTTGTCTGGCTACAGCTTTAGCTGTACTAGCTAGTCCAGGACTGTGCTTACACTGCCAGGACAGATGGTCTTCTGCCTGCAGAAGACAAAAAAAAAGGAACAAAAAATCCCCCTAAACAAGCCAGGAAATTCAGGAGAACCATGCCCCTTCCCTTAGTATGCAAATACAGCTGCTGCACACACTTCTCTGCCTATTTTACCCAGCATAGGTGGTTGAGGTTACAAAGCAGCTGGAGGGTCACCAACTTACGTGAGAGGACAGACCTCATTTAATGTCAGTGGAGACTCCTGCTGAATCTTCCAGGACTTGGATCAAGCATGGAAAGTCCAAATAATGCATTTTACTATATTTGGAAGAAATGCTTTATTATACCAGCCGTTTTCAGTGCCAGCAGGAGACTCTCTTGACACTGAAATAGAAAAAGCCTACACTTTTCAAAAAGGGCTAGTAATTTGGAGCACATCACCTAGATGAGCATGGGCTAATGGTTTCACACGAGTTACTTACTATACCTTAATCAGTTACCTCCTGTCTGCTCAGTGGTGATAACTCACTGTGTGCATACTCAGAACGTATCAGAGCCGTGTGTTAAAGCATCTGTGCCTAAACTCCCACAGAGCTGCCCTAAGTTAACTACTTGCACTTGTCTACCCATTATTTCAGTGCCCAATTTAAGACATGTCAAAAGAGTCTGATTAGTAAGGAAGTGCAGCACTCCCAGCCACTGAAAATCAGCCGCCTTCAAATTGTTTCCAAGTCGAGATCCAAAATTACAAGTCCCTTTGAAACATTAGGATACAGCAAGAAAATCTTTAAAGACTGCATTTCAGTCTCTGTTTCTCAAATAGCAAAAGACAAAAATGGAAAATGTTTATCCTGAAAAAGTTTTACAGAATCTTTCATTATCTCCATATTCACTATGAACCCTGGTACCACAGCTGGTCACTGAACATGTGCTGATGCTGACAGATCATATACAACCAGCTCAAACAGTCAAAATATAAGGAGGGGTAGATATTCACAGTTACCTGTACATTCCACAGCATTGACCATCATCATAAGAAAGTTCAGAACTTCATTAACAAATGAAGAGTCAGAAACAATTCTAGGCAGACATTTAATTCCACTACAAGACAATATCAGAGCAGTCTGTTTCCTTCTGCTCCTAAGCTGTTCACCCAGCCCTGCGAGGTGCTGCATGTCCTCCATGGGTGGAGGGGAGAACTGGAGCCTCTGGCTATGTCCATCTCACATTTTCCTAACATGCTGAATGCCTGTGTGGTGTGAGGACTTTTGTGCTGCTTGCCTCAGAGTCAGGATACACATCTATTTAAATACCACTTAGTGATTCCTAGCATGTGGCTGCTCAGTCAATGTTTGATTTTAATGGAAAAAGACAATTGTAGCAATGTGAAAAAGGGCTAGACGTGGCCTATCAGTATTGACAGTATATGCCCTTTCCTTGGCACACCATGCTGGGCATTAAATGTTACAGGCAAAATACATTACAGGGTGTGCTTTTCCTCAAACCAGCAGATTTTTACTTAAAAAACAAACCCTGAAGAAAAGAAAATATTCCAAGGTGAGTCTAAGATTTCTATACATGCAGAGTAAATATCCTGAGGTAATGTGTCTGGTCTGAAGAAATAAGAAGTTTCTATACAAACAGGAAAACCTAAAAAAAAAAAGCTGTTGGTACACAGCTTCTGTAATAAACAAACCCAATATAAAGCATCAGTAGCCCTTCTGCGGCAGTCTACATGCTCTGAACATGCCCAGGCAGATCTATTTCCCAGCTTTGCCACTAGGGAAAACCAGCAGAATAAACTAATACCGTCAATGGCAAACTTCAGAGTGAATTAGTATTTTCAGCTCAAAGTCTGGGACTGGCCACACCTGAAAAAACCCATGGTCCATCTCACCTGCAAACTCGTTACTGATCAGAGGGAGGTATAAGCAACTGTTTCCTGTGGAACAACTAATTTTTATCTCAGTAGCAGAATGTTGCACATCTGGGTTGAGCTAATCTGTCATGGGGTGGAAAGAGCTTGGGGCTTGATGGCACCTCAAGGTCCCACCCAAACCGAAACTCTCACACACTGTTCTACTCCTCAAGCTGGTAAGGACACCTTGCTCTTCTGTAGCTCTCTGAAGCAGCTTCTGGTTTATAACTCTCATCACTCCTTTGTGACTCTGGAAGCAGGACAAAGTCAGAAAAGGTAACATTGGCTCTTCCTTGAAGAAATACTCTACCTCCTCAAATAAGCCTCCATAAGAAAAGGAAGGGAGGTTCCCCTCTCCTGCTACGTTAAGACACAGCTGGCCACAGCAGCAACCTGTCACTGCTGTTTTTTAGGGAACTCCAACCAATTCCCATCCAGAAAAGAACATGGCACGTCTCACTGCATTTCCCCCCAAGTACTGAGTTCCTAAAACTGCAGCTGAATTCCCTGGTTCCTAAATGTACCCTTGCATATGGGGAGAAACAGGCACTAACCATGGAAGGTGCCCTTTGCAGGTCCTGATTTTGGGACTGGCTTCGAGCTAAGTGGTGTCACACTGAGTCACAGTTCCAGGCAGAAGGAACTAAGAGGCAGTTTATAACTCCAACAACTCATCTTGTGTAAGGCCCAAACTTCTGCATATCATTACTGCTATTCTGCATAACATTAAGTAGTTCCACTACTGACTATGCTTATTAAGAAAAATTCCCCTTGCATCATTTAATTAACAACATCAAAGTTCCTAGAATGAATGGTATCCTGAAAGTTTTCCATTTGTAAATGTTTTCTGTTTAAATCAGATAGGTATTTCAGTTGCAATTGTAATGAATAATTTGCTGAGAATCAGAGAAAACGATTAGTGAGATTTCTAATGAATCAACACTTAAGAGAATGTTTTAAGAAACAAGGGAAGAAATTAGAAAAGCCTGCTTGTAGACATCGAGTCTACTGCTTTGCTAGGATCACCTTGTTACAGTAAAGCCTCAGGTTCCAGCAGAAATCTCTGCTTTAGCTTTTTTCCCTACTCTGTCAATCAGGCAGGCTTGTTGCAAACTCCTAGCTGATAAGACCCAACTGCTGGCAATAGGAATATTGCTAAATCTTACTGTACATTTTCCACCTGGCCATTTTCACAATAAATCTGCATGAATTCTACCACACACTTCAGCAATTTTCTTCTGAAAACAAGAATTCCACAGTAATGCAAATATTCAAGCAAAATAGCTGCCTGATGGTGGTACGAGAACTGGCTAAGGATGAAAAAAGGGTCTGCAAAAGAATTTAGCTAGGCATGATTCTCAATGTGCTTACTGCAGGTCCAACATGCTTTGAAAGAGAATGACAAATCCTGCAGCACAGTCTCTCTTGAATGAGGCATGCTCCAAGCATCAAATAAATGAAGCTTAAAATACCTAAAAGTTGTTCAGTCTTTTAAAAACTTAAATGCCAAGGGCTAGATGACTGATCAGCATGGAAGACAAAAGCTGTTTACAGATCGTAAATTGCGGTTTATGCCAAGGGATTTTTTGATTGATTATTTGTTCTTTTTCACTCATTTTACACAAGTAGGTATACTTTGTGGCTTATTTTTTAGCATCCATTCAAGGGTGCAACACAGAGTTCGTATTCTCTGAAGTCCACATTCTGCTGGTGCTGCTGTTCCAGCAAATCAGGCTTTCATTTCTGGAGCAAATCATCCCAGAGTAACCCCATCAAACAGCCAAAGTAATCCGTGAATCCTTGGGTGCTTTTTTTTTTTTTCCTCCTATGACTTAAAACATTAGTGGTTTTTCCAATTCTTTCACATTTTTGTGCCAGATACAACACCACTCTGAACAAGCCTGAACTAAACCAGATTATCCTTCCAAGCTAGTGGTAGAACTGAGTGAAAGTGCCAAAGGAAGACCTCCTTTTGTACGAAGCAACTCCAAAAGTCGATCCTGCACATGTTGCTAGCTGGATTTACGTCTTCAGAACCACCTGAGTTAATACCATTGACTGTAGTATCATTGCTTTTATCTCTTTCAGGGCTGGATGCTGTATACACATACAAGGGAAGACAAGTGCACTGCTGCCACCAAAAAATCATTCCATCACTCCAAGTCTCTCTTATCAATGTATATGCACCATGTAGCTCCTCTCTGATAAAGGTGTCTGTGTCTCTTTCCCTGTAAGACTGACGGAGAGAAGTGTTTGCCCATGAGCACCTTTCCTACTCTTGACACATGCAGATGTTATGCAGGCATTTCATGGGCTTTGTTTCTTCAGTTTGCTGAGACAGAAGACAAGAAAGGCAGGGTACTTACCACATGTCAATAAGTGTATTCTATAGGCTGTCTGCAGAATTGAATCTGAGTTTCCAGGCTGTGAGGCTTGCAAGGCAAATCACCACGTCACTGACAAGAACCTTATCGTTCTAATGTGCTTTACAAGTGCTAGAAACTGGCCAAAGAGCAGCAGAGTGATTTAAATTCCCCTGGCAAGGCAGGCTGGATTGTATACAACTGTGAAGTAAACACATTTCCTTTTTCTTCAGAAGGACATCCTGGATACGAAAATATGGGAGACAGAGCTTATGCCTGCAATTTATCTACAAAACAAATGCCAGGGGCAACACAGACCTTGACTCATGAAAAACAATCTCTGTGTGTGGTAGCTTCTACCTAGTTTGCAGAGAATGTCAATTTTCTCTAAGTCCCTTGCAAGGACATCCTCTTAGCTGTTCTCCTGTGCTCAGCAACAACAGGCAGAACCCAGACGCACACTGAGGTGGTGCAGCCCAAGCCAAACCATGGGTTTGGCTCAGCTGGCTGACGCTGAACGTTGGGCTGAGCTGCTGCTGGGGATGTGCGGATGGCAGCGGTAGCAAATGGTGCCCACTCGAGGCCACTTCTACCATGTGAGAGCCAAACCCTGCAACTGAGCTGCTGAGCTCTAGACCCCTGCCTAGGGCTCATCTGCAATGGGATAACCTCCTAAAGAAGTCAGGAGGCATTTGGCAGAGACAGCTGAGGATAGGCTTGGGTTTTGCTCATGTTACCCAGCGCAGCTGATCATCTGTGTTTTCCAGTCCCCTCTCAGCACAGATCAAGGGACTGCAGTACCACTTCACAACATCAGGGTCTTCAACATCTGTTCCTATCATCTGCTAAGGCAGCACTGCAATTCTTCACAGATTTATCCACTACTGAATTTAGACAAAGCTACAAAAAAACCACAAAAACCTCAGGTACATTATTACCTCCCTCTTTTATTTTTCCCTGGCCATTTCCCAGCATTACTTGATCAAATGTTCCACGTTTTGTTCAGTACAACAAGATTTATAAAGTCAGTGCTAATTAGTCTACCTGGGTTTCTTTTTCCTCCTCTTTTACTTGGCTATTCTACAGAATACAAGCCTAGCTGTGTGCTAAATCATGTTATCCCTCTTTAGGTTAAAGTCTTAAGGAGTTCAGTGACTAGTTTAAGCATTATTGGATCCAGTGAAAATAAAACATACTCATTATTTTCTCTAACAAAAAAAAATATTACAGAAAATCCTACAGTGTTTCAAAACTCTATTCCAGCAACCAGTAGATCCATGACTGGCTATGATCCTTCCAAACATTTGCATAATTAAAGATCTGCTAGGAATTAATGAAGTGAAAGCATTTTAAATAAAATTAAAAAGCCTGCTTTGGGTAGTGATAATAATTGCTTTAACAAGATAAATTTATAGTGAAATCAAACCTAACTAGCCTCCAGACATTTCAAATCAGTTTAAGAGCATTTAAAAACTCACACATTATATATATATATATATTTTACTAGATTGTTTTATTCTCCAAGTTTCTACAAAGAAACAGACTAAAGGAGGTGCTCTTCCCCTAAGTAAGGCCCCATGTTATGAACAGCATATGCTAGCCATTAATGTAATATTCTGGTAGCTGTATCAATACATAGGAAAAATAAATGATGGCAGTATGTGACAGACATTAAGCTGGCTCTTCACTCGCATAAGAACTTTTTGACTAAGGCAAGTCTTTGGCAATAAGAAAGAGCCCGGTAAAAACTTTGACAAGAAAAATGCAAAAGATCTTTAGGTCTTATTTTGTTCTCTATAGTTTATGACCTTAATTCTAACTTTCTTTGTTGCTCTGCTCTTATTTCTTATGCCCTGAGACATCACAAAACACATGACCATGAGATATTTGTGCTTCTCTCTCAGTCAAGTGAACAAATGGCATATATAAATAGAACAAAAATAACACTAACAGCAAGCAGCAAAACCCCAAACATGAAACAAAGCAACTAAGCCTCTAGACTGTTGCCAATATCACAAGTCAGTACATTTGCTGTCATTCCATACAGCCCCAACCATTTCTAATTTAAACAACACAATCATGACCCACTGCAAGTGCTGCTTGTAGGCTTGGCTATTGACTGTAGCTCTCACAAGAAGAGAAAAACAGAACTAAAATACACACAAGGCTGAAATGTTGCTGGTAAGAATTTATTGGATGTTCAAAAATGAATCAATCAAGGCAAAAACTCCTAGAGCAAATTTCTTTCAAAAACACACCCAGAAAAACATCCCAATCCTGTTGCCACCCCCCTGCTGGCAAACTAACCCTCACCTAAATCCTATAAAATCCTTTATCCCATTTTCAGAACTGCCTTGGGGTCAGAATTTGAAGTCTTAGTCATTGAGAGCTCAGGTGTAACTGAAAGTCAAGGATTTTAGCTTTTCAGTTATTCACCTACAATGAAGACAGATGCTTAGTGGGATTTCCAGAAGCAGCCTGACAGCTGCCTTGTGCCGACTTGTAACTTGTGCTCAATGCTGAGGTCCTTCTGAAAATCTCATTTCTGTGCATTTTGAGGCACAGAAATATTATTTAAGAGAAATGCCCTGTAGGTACTTAAAAACGTCCCCTTGGTGGCAGGGTTCCAAGGGCTGGGGTAGCCCAACAGTAACAAAGAAGTGACATCCAGACTAAGGTGAACTAAGCAGGGAGGGAGATAGAACAAATAACCTCGCTAAGGCCAGAGCATAGCCCCATGCTGTTACAGCAATCATTTCTCTCTATTCTGATATAACTTTTTAGCATGGCCAAAATAGGTGGCAACACACAGGCGTGTTGCTCTGAAAGAAGAGCAGGAAGGGAAAGATTATTCAGAGGGACACTTGCTTCTTTAGATCACTGTCCCAAGGTGAGAAGGGGAAACAGCCAACTGAGCTGCAAAGCGAGGGACCATGAAGAGATGCTTCTGTCTCCCCCCAGCAATCTGCTGGCTCAAGGGGAAGGTAGGGTCCTATTCCACACATTACTGCTGCTTGCCAGCTTCAGGACTTTCCAACTCTCCAACTTGCCCCTGCATAAAATTTTCTATGGACATTCATGTCTTACATTTCAGTTTCCTGAGCAAGTACATATTGATCTTTTCTCTCAGGGGAGAGAGGATGAAATCCAACATCTTTATCTATAGAGTAATCTGGCTTCATGTGAAGAAAGTGGATGGAGGGACCAACCTAACCAAGATCTGCTACCACCAGTGTGGCCAAATTCTGAACCTTACTCACATGAGTATGTAATGGGTATCCAGTCCTATGTCTTAGCAAGTTCCCATTTAGCATGCAGAGGGTATATTCAAGGTTGCTAAGGAAACCAGCTGCAGGCTGCAACAGTCTGAAGAAATTACACTAAATCTCTTCCAAGTTCTGTGTTGATTTTTAAACAAATGATAGAACTTCTTAAGACAATGACTATAGAATGGATAATTCTTCTTCACTTAGAAAGGACAAAGCAAATATGAACTTATGCTTCATGCTATGGATGTCCTGCCCTATAAACAAGGTGAGACTCTTTGAAATAAATGTATACTTGAATCTAAGGAGTCAACTGGTTTGTGACTGTTCTTTCAACTCCTGCTTAGATTTTGGCTAACCCAGCTCATGCTAAGGCCTCATGTATGCTGGGAGGAGCGCCATTAGGTCAAAGCAAGAACACCACATTGGCAGGACAGGCGGCCAGACAGAGCTAAAGGGCCATTATGCACCATTATCACCTGCAAATTGCAGTCTCCAGCCGCCAGTATCTTTTGTCTGACAGTTTCTTCAGAATCCACTAATTTACCGAAATTGAATAGACCAAACCTACAAGCTGGAGGGTATAAAACATCAGTTTACCCAAAAAGCTTTTGAAGCCATTCCAACAGCAGCTGAACTGCTGAGGCTTTCATGCTTCCCAGTGTGATACAGGGGACACCTGCAACTTGGAGAAGGAGGAAGGATGAGTACTCTCACTGTCAGCTAGGTAACTAATTAATTTCTTTTGCTCATAGGTGCATGATATTAAGAGTTATGGGTTATAAGTTCTGAAACCTTATGACTTGAATGGTGATTACGTGAATTCACGTGATGGACTAGTCTGGGCAAAAGGGGATTGAGCCCCTGTTTGTCATATTTGTTTATTATATTTCTTAATTAGCTCATGAAATAAAGTTCAAATCAGAGAGTACGTTGTCCTGTAAATTTGAAAGATCCAAATGGACTGTGACATCAGTTTTGTACAAAGACATTAATGAAAAACCTAATTCTCCCTGAACAGCTTGCTAATATCTCCACAGTGCGCTGCAGCAGGCATGCAGGTCCAGAAATGTTAGTGTGGCTAACAAGGTCCAGAATATCACCCTGATGCATGTATTTTGATGTTAGCTAAGTCCTTTCCTCTATCTGCTGCCATGCTCCTGACACAGTGCAAGAGAACGAGATGGGAGGACTGAGGAAAGGGGCCAGACACAAGAAGCAGTAACTGCTGCAACCTTCTTAATTCTCCAGCTTTCCTAGCCTTCCTAAAATAAAACAAATGCTGTGCTGGGTCCTGGTCAGGGGGATGAAGAAACAGATGTCAGTCATCTCTGATAATGAACGTAACCACAACTGTCACCTCACTTAGCCTCAGTTATGCAGGTGGCCTCTCATCCACAGGGGACAGGACTTGCTATGGCTTGTGATCAGGTGACGCAAGTTCCCACTTCTCCTGCACAAAGGGACCAACAGAGACCCAGCTACCAAGATCAGCTTGTACTCAAATGAGAGTCCAACTGACTCATGTGCTTAAAACTCAGCAAATGCTCAAACATTTCGCTGAATAGGGAGAGGTTTCCCTGCCGATTAAATTTAAGCATGTATTTAAGTGCTATGCTGAATAAGGGCAACAGTGAGTTTTAAGAACTGTATCTATGCAAAAGATTCAAAAAGAAAAACAACAGCCACAGAGTAACATTTTCTCCAAGCTAACTCCAGTAAATAATTCCCATTTATTATTTACTTACGTTTAGAGGTAACACTCAGGGAGAGTAGGAAACTAAAACATAGTTCAGTAAACACAACCTGTATTTTGCTTATTGAGTGAATCAATATTGTATCTCAGTTGTCCAACAAAGAATTTACAGGGAAATTTAATCTATTCTAATTTGTCACAATTAAAAGAAACATTTTTACTTGCCCTTCTTATTGTTAAAAAAAGTCACGATAAAAAAAAGCAAGTAACATTAAGGTGAATAGTATTTAAAAAAAAGTCAATCACACGTAAAACTCTCACTGTTTTACACCTTTTTTTCTTTTTTTTTTCCCCTCAAAGCCTTGGGTTAAGAATCTTTTAACCCAGATACAAGACCTAAAACAGGGACTTGTATCTTGAGTGCAAGAATTTAGCAAGGACTTAAATATGTAAGGGTCATAAGAAATTTTATAAATTCAGACAACTTCTCAGAGTTAAAACTACTCCTTCCTAACGAGATACAGTGGCAATCCCTTGTGCTTAGAAATTTGAGCCATAATCTATCAGTTCAGAGCCATGTTGAAAATGACCTTGGTTTTTTTCTCTGACAGATGTGATTTCCTGAAGTCAATAGACTAATTGCCCTAAACCTATTAGCAGCGAGGACTCAGATATACCCTAAGCCTCTTGCCTTGCCTTCAGTTGACAGCATTCACTTTAACCACACATTAAATGTAATTTTAGTTGCACGGGAGTCTAATAATCTCATTTTTCCCTAGATGAGTGCCAAACTCAAAACTCCTAAATTCTGCCCCGTCACTTTTTTTTCCCAGGCTCTTTATACACAGTGAAAGCATAGCCTGTGGTTTCACCTTCCCCAAATCCACTTAATTTACCCTTATTCTCCATACTGCTGATTGACGATGATTAAAACCACTGCAAAAATCAAAACCCACTTCACTGGCCCAAGCAGAAATTCCTGCAAAGGGGAACTACCCTGTTCAAATTCACGGTGATGAGCCATCACGTGCTTGCAGAAAAGAGTGGGAATTTCAAGACTTAGCAGGGAAATCATTGCAAAACTCCGCTGGGTAAACAGGGAAGGAAAGATGTCTTTGCAAGGGCTAACATTGGCCTTCTCCAGATCACAGCAGAGCACCCTTGAAGGAGAGTAATATTGCCTTTGGAGCAGGGGTCAGCTTTTGTGGACTCCTGTTCCAGGTTTGAAAGGCAGCATTTGTCACCACAGTAAGCTATAGATACAGACCTCTCTGGATGGTACCAGCTTTACCCTACTTGCCACCAGCATGGGATGCAGCAAAGCCCACATCTCATGTGCCTGTAGGACTACAATGGGAAAGAGGGGAGCACTGATTCACCCTAAGGCGATCCCACTGCCTTGGGGATTTCCCAGGGGGCCACATCACTTGGCTGTGGATTCCCCACGGCTAAAGCAAATGGCACAAACAAGTCGTACTGTAAGAGGGAAGTGGGCTCAGAGCAAGAGATCCTCAGACCTCAGTGTGATATGGAAAGCAAATGCAAGGATAAGAAACCAGATCTTCTACCTTAAAATGAAAGGAAAGAATGAATATTTCTGCTAGACACAGGTTGGTAATAAGTTAGCCACTTCCTTGGCAAGGAACTGAGCCTTGAAGTTCATTTGTGGGTTAAAACATTGTGCCCCAAAAATCTGGGCACAGACTCCATATAGCTGGAGAGGACCCTTTTTGAAAGAATAAAAAACCCAAACCATAATAATAAATAAATAGAAGACCTTCACCTCTCCCCCCCACACCCCCTTTAGGGAGAGGGATGTAATGCTTTCTCAAGACTTACAAGAAGATGTTATGAATTTGAATCTGAAATACATGGAGGGAAGCTATATTGCCCTGCTGTTGAGAACTTAGCATGAATTCCTTACATTTGGGAGACCCAAGTTATGAGTCAATGCAGAGCAACCTCCTGAGAATTTAGTGTGAACCTATGTGGTTGATCTTAAAAAAAAACATTTGCTCTTCTAAAATAAAGAGGAATCAGGAAATAGGAGCCCTTCCTCTACCATGTGGGCAGGACCGTCAGTACTGTTACATACAGTGGGCAAAGCATGAGTGAGCTACTTTCTCACCGAGGGAAGAGCTCAAGCCTGCCCTTTACTCCAGCATGCTGTGAGCTGCCGTGAAAGAGCACTCAGCACACAAAGCTGGCTACCACAGAAAGCAGCTTTGATTTCACACAGTCCTGGAGCCTCAGAATAACCCCCCTTGTGTTTTGCCCACAGTGGTGTTTGGATATAATGCAGTATCTTAGGAGCTCAGAGCAGGGTCTTAAAAAAAAAAACTCCTGAGAGAAAAGCTTTGCTCTTCATTGCTTATCTCTTTTCTTAGCTGTGCTAGTGCCGAGAAGGAAATTGAGCTGCTCCCTGCAAGATCTAACGTAAAACCATGGCCACTTCAGTGTCAAGATTGTTATTTGAGCTTTTTTCTAGTGCTAGAAACCTTTATGTGGCCTTCACCTCTGAATTAACCAGAGAAGGTTACAGACTTGCTCTTCTCTCCCTTGGGAAAGCTCCTGCCACCATCCAAAACGAAGAAAGAACCCAGGTAATTGTGATCATCTGGAAGTGTGATGGTCTAATCACACACAGATGTGCAAGAGCAAGACCAAAGGACTGGCCTTTAAAGATGTGCATCTGCTACCTCACAGAGCACTACATAAAGCTGTGCCTACAGCTGATAACAGGCTGAGGCAAATGCCTGCTCCCAAAGTCTTGTGAATGTTTCTTTTACGGATATTTAGCATATGTTCTTGAAAGCTCATGTAGCAATACAAAATAGAGACAAATACAACAGAAAAAACCTGCCATAGTCCAGAAGGATTTTCAAATTCAGGAAAGCCACTATTGCTCCATGCACAGAGTGACGTGAACACGGCACTACTTGGCTGTTATTTCCCACTCGACATCGAGAGGAATACCGTCAGAGGGTACCCAGCACTGGGTGATACGTGTGAAGAGTTGTTAGCTGCCCTGAGGGGGCTGTTGCACTTTGAAGTCCAAGAGGTTTTTCTCTAGGTCTTTTTCTGCTGACTGCGCTCAGTATTATACACAGAAAAGGCTGGGTAAAATTTTCCCTCTGTTTGAATAATTATCTTCTCTGCTACCATGTTGAGAACCAATGTGTCTGAACTAATTTCCTTCATTTCTCTATCAAAACCATAATTATTTCCTTAGCTGATTCATTCTTTCTTGGGCTACGACTCAGAAAAAGACAGTAACTCAGGTCACTTTGTCAGGAATCATCTTGACTGAACTCTCCTCCCCTCAACCCTCAGCTCCAGAGTCAGCCTTCCTAAAGCCTGAACCTCAACCACTACATCTGTGCTGGCTCGGTGATGGATAGAAAGCTTTTCTTGGGTGTGGTTTATGCACTCTGGGATTTCACTGGAGGCCTCTAATATTTTGCCTTATATGCTACTTCTACTGCATTTCAGCCTAGTATTTCTCAGCAACATTTCCCTCTGCTGAGTTGTGCAGATAATGGGCAAGATGTACTTCTCAGCTCTGCCAGGTGAACTCATCTCTGACAGAATGCCTGCCTGGAGGGAGCTGGGTCTGGATGTAGCATCTGATAAATCCTTCCCACTTTGCAAAACTCAAACTCTGGGCAGGGCTGCCTGAAGAGCAGGGGAGTTGGGGCAGTGAGGAAAGAGGCTGAATCTTCACAGGTAAAAGAAGGGTGCTGTTGGCTCTGGTCATGGGGAACAGCGCTGACTCAAGGCTTGTTGAGGAGAGCCTGAAAGCAGCACTCCCTTGGGAAGACTAGGACAGATTTGTGCTCTGTGTTACCTATACGTGTGTCATTTCTCATTTCCCACTAAGGATAAGCTTACAGCCTGGCTCAGAGAACAAGCACAGACCCCTGCAGAACAATGTCCTTCGTGACTCACAGTGTGCTGAAAAACAGAATCCCTTGGGTAGTTAGCAGCCATACAGACCAAATAATACTCACTATTCCCAAATGCCAAACAAATTAGCTACACAGACACTCCCATCAACCTTCAGTCCCACTAATTAAACCCACTTTAACAGTCAGCTCCGCACAGAAACGTAGCTCTATTTGATAACAAGTTGGGTTTTTTTCCTTTCTTTTCCAGTGAGTTGCTGAACGTTTCTCATTTTCTCAACAGACAGAAAAGACATTAAATACTTCTGTACTGACTCCTGTAGCACTAGTTTTTCAGTCTTTTTAGATTTACTGACCGTACAAATTTTCTGTTGGAGTTGCTGACCTTCCCAGAGAGCCCTTGCCCCACCAACATAAAGGTACAGACTAATTCCCTTTCAGAGCCCTGAGGAATGATCCGCCACACTCTGGAGTTACCAGCCACTGCCCTGTGAAGTTACCTGACAGCAGTACACATAGTGCTGTGTTCACTGAGATAACAGAGTGTATGTAGCAGCTTACTGGGGATAGCTGTGGAAAGCAAAGAGCAATCTCCCTTTCAGAAGACTGCTTCGGAGAGATGGCTTCAAATGGGAGAGTAGTAAAAGGGCATTTCAATGAAAGGAGAAATTAAACCACACCATAGACAAATGTTTCCCTTGTGTCTGGCACAGATACGTGAGGGGACAGGGAATGAACCTTTTGGGCAGTGAAAGACCTAGCTGGGAGAATACAAGTGACAGGTTGTGGCCTCCCTAAAGATGTGACAGGAGGGCTCCTAGTGAGGCCACACCAGCACTATGCCTGCCATGCCTGAACAGCAGCATTGCCGTTCCCAAGGTGCGGGGCTGCCACTGTGGAGGTCCTTGCCTGTGTTTCACCAAAATAGTCTCAAGTTCAGTTTCAGAAGTGCAAAGGGTAGTATTAATGGAGGTCAGGGCTCCCCAGAGAGGCTGGCAGGGGAGGGTTTCTCTTCAGCTGATGGAGAAAGGTGACAGCAAGGTGTAGCTTCATAGGAGAAGTAAAATCTGCCCTGCTTGCCAATGGAAATGCAAACACATGTGTTATGGGTTTGTGTGGCGCGTTTTCTTTGGTAGTGGGGGAGGGGGCTGCAGAGGTGGCTCCTTTAAAGAAGCTGCTGGAAGCTTCCCTGGTGCCAAAGAGCTG